>JAVJIF010026249.1:0-54474 GCA_038442645.1 Agave tequilana
CTAAGTTTGAGATACAGAGAGTTGAGTTTATTTCAGGAGTCGACTAGGGAATTCTAGTAGTCGACTAGGGATATCTAGTCGACTGGAAATCTGGCCTAGTCGACTAAAACTGTGAAATCAGAAAAGGTTAAGTTTTCAACTACAGTGGATTAGTCGACTAGTCCCTAGGTCTAGTCGACTAATCGTGGGAAAACAGCAAACAGGACAGATTTCTAGGGTTTTGTTTGAGGGTCTAAAAATGTGATTTTTATGGCTCAAGTGAACATGAATTGTCAACACATGTATACAAAGGAGTTCTCAAGTCTTGGTGAGTAGATATACTCACTTGGAACCGTTTGATTGAGGCTCTACGAGTCCGGGAAAGAGTGTGGTTGACGAATAGCTCCCAAGTGATCTTTGACGACGAAGGAGCTACGATCCAAGCTCCAAATCAGTAGCTAGAGCTGGAGGAGAAGATCTTGAGGTGTTTTTGGAGCTAGGGTTCAGGTTGAGAAGAAGAGGGTTTGGGAGAGAGTTTTCTCTTTTGCTTGAAGTGAAGGAGAAAAAGGGTAAATTGCAAATGAAAAGATATATATAAGATGGGGATTTGGTGAATGGAGTGGGATTAAGATGGAAGTGATGGGGGTTTTTGCAAAAAGAGAGGGGGTGAGGTGTCCCTCACCTGGCCACTTGGCCGGCTATGGAGAGAGAGAGAATGAGTGGGATTAGATGGAAAGTGAGTGGGAAATGAGGTGGAAATTGTGGAATTTTGGGATTATTGAAAAAATGTCCGAAATTCAAGTATCTCGGAATGACCTGAAAATTTTACCAGAAATCAAGAATAATATTTGAAGACTCATGGTGCAACACGTTTGAAGAAATAGTTTATAGTTTAAAACTAAAATCCCGGAACCAGTAATTTACCGACTCCGTTGGAATTTTCATAAATTCATAAAATTCTCAGAAAAAGTATTTAGATAAGAAATGTCCTTCTAAGAAATAATGTCTAAAGGATTTTCTTGAAATTCCTAACTGTTTGGAAATTAAAAATCCAGGAATCGATCAGCGACACTGGTCGACACCGGTTTTGAAGAAATTCATTTTAATTCAGGAAAAATCTAGAAAATCATAAAATCTAATATATTGGAAAATGATATCTGAAATTGAAATCAGTCAAATACGGGAAGTAAATCGAAAAATACAATCGAAAAGCTGAATACGCAACTAAGTACGTATTCTGGAAACGGGGTATTACATAACATCTCCATTTATACATTGTATACTTTGCTTATATGAGTTAGGGTTTAGTCATCTCTTTCTTCATGTAATGCATATATGCAAAGAAGTTAACTTGACGTCTCTCCTCTTCATGGATCTATATTGCATAAACATATATAAATTTCTTTCAATTGGTATTTTGCCCCTTTGTTGATGATTGACAAAAAGTAGAAGAAAGATTAGTTTATATATGCATGTTATATTTTAAGTTTTATGCATATGTTTTGATATCAAGAGCTTATATTGCATACTCATGTGAAATTGATAACAAAAGTTTTTATTGCATTTTTACATGATTTTATGATCGCTTTATGCGCTTTATTGAATATCTATATGTTTTTATGCTATGCATGAGTTATGGGGGAGATTCTATGAAGCTTATCTTTAATCCATTATATATTAACTCCATGAGTTTTGGTCATCATCAAAAAAGGAGAGATTGTTAGACCAAAGGCCTATCACTCTAGTTTTGATGATTATCAACTTATGTAGTTATGTTACTAATGATCTTATGTTTATTAAGTTTCAGATATTGATCAAGATCTTAATAGGTGTTTAGCTTCAATAAAAGATTCATGGTCAAATTTTAGAGCTAACATATGTTGATTCAAGAGCCGCGTGTCAAGACACATCTAGTACTTGAGATGGAGTCAAGCTCATTTGGATCGAGTTTGAATTGAGTTATCGGAGAAGAAGATCTACAAGATGACTTTAGTTTAGGTTTGTATAATGTTTAGATCTTGTGTAAGGATAGTTTAGTTTTGATATGCTCAAGTATATTCACACACACAAGTTTAATAGTTTTAGTTTAGGTTTAACCGTTTCAGATTTTCAAGAATACATTTTCCATTTTCATGAATAGAGTTCATCAAAAATAGTTCACATTGTTTCTATGTATATGGATTTCATCCATATACATTTATGGTTCATATTATTTAGAAAAACTTATTTTGATGTATATCTAGTTCATGATTTTAAGTTTTATTTTTATCAAAACTTATTTTAAGATTTATTGTCAAAAAACATAGATATATCATTTGTGTATTGGATTCTATCCATACACAATATGTCTCAAATATGTTTCAATATCTTATTTTTGTATTTATACAAGTTTTGGAGAAAACAATTTCTATTTCAAAATCTAAGTTTTGAAAATACGTTTTTTTGGTTTAAACTTAAATTTCTATGCCTAAAAATAGTCAAATTGTTGTAATATGACTTGATCTTTGATCAAACATATTTGTATTTCAATGCTTATATGAACTTATTTTTGTGAATTTTATGTGATTTTATGAGAATTTATAGGTATATAAAAGACCACCTTTTTCATCCTATAAACCCAAATTTTGGGCTGCTGTCGGTCGACCGACTGGTCGACCGAAACCAAGCTCGGTCGACCGACATGCACAAATGTGCACAAGCTTTAGCGGTCGACGGAAAGGTCGACCAATCCAGGAGCTTGCTCTCTGGATTTGGCCCGGTCGAACGCCAGAGAGCCCTGCTCTCGAGTTTTTGCCACAGTCGATAGAGCGGTCGACCGATAGGCTTTGCCTTGGGGCAGTCGATCGAGCGATCGACCGGCAACGCCAACAATCGAAAATTCGATCATTGACTGGTCGACTGGTGGTGGTCGACCGACAGGCCATTTTGGCCTGATTCTGAGCCCCAATGACTATATTTTGGAGATCCTATTGATATGGGTTCTCTTGGCCTATTTTGAACAAGATTTTAAAGAGCCTTATTTCTCATCTTCTCTAGTGTTTCGGTAAGTTTTCAAAAGAAGTTATCGTATATTTACTATAGATATGGGTAGCGAGATTTCTTACCCTATGGATTTAATAAGTAGGCTATGTGACTGAATTATTATTTGGAATATAAATTGGTCATTGTGAGCGAAATTATTATGTTGCATCATGGCAGATTATATTTTTAGAGGAAGTGCTGTCAAATTTTTAAAGAAGTGGATATGATTAAAATAATTGAGTGATTCAAGAGGATTGTTATGCTAATTGAGGATATAAAAAATCTGGGATCGTTATATAGGTGCCCAGCCGCACAGCACGACCGAGAGAATCCATCTCTCGAGTGTGAACATGAACCCTGAAGGCAGGATACGGGAGGTCAGGGAGACTCTAATGTAATACCAGACTGCCTGGCTCAACTGGTGATAAGAGAAAATAACTCTAAGTTAGCACTAAAAAATTTCAAAAGTTGAACCCTCCTGGATTTGAAGGCGAAGGGGACCTTTATTAGCAGAGAAATTGCTCATCAGATAGGAAATATTCTGAATGTGATGTTTTACACTGGGACCGTTACATGGTCTGTCAGAGGTCGGCTTTGAAAATAAATTTGGGAGGTTGGTTTTTGAATTAAAGTTTAAAAATATTTATTCAAACAATTACCCCTAAATAAATTTGATCAGTGGAATATTTTAGTGGAAATGGGATGAATATAGCCGTTACGGGTCTAAGGTTTGGGTCAGGCGTATGTTGTCGGGGTCTTGGCTGTGTATTCGAGCAGGGAACTAACATTTTTTTGGACTTTGATGACAGATTGAGCAGGGGGTAATAATTAGGAATTATGGGTTTATTTCCACATTTGGAATAAAAATTATGGGGGAATTAGAATAAGAAGTTCTAATTGAGGGAGGGAAAGTTTCAAAAAAAAAACTTTTTTCATAAATTATTCCAAAAATCGACATCTTTCAAAAGTTATTCCAAAATTAACCTTTAACACGCCACATCAGTGGTGGGGCGGTTCACCCTGCCAGCATGACGCCAACGCTAGCGGTAGTTAGTTTTTTCTTCGTTCAGGGTTGGCAACTCCAGACGAATCTAATTTATTTTTGCTCTGTAGTTCTTTTCGGGGTTGCCAACCCCGGATAAAGATTTTTTACTTGGCTTTCGAATTCCAGACAAAACCATTTTATTTTATTTTTTTAGTTATTTTGCAACCTGGACAAAGCCAAATTTATTTTATTTATTTTTTTCCTTTGTCCTAGGTTGCTAACCTCAGTCAAAAAAAAACTTAATTTTTTTCCATTTTGTTTTCCCTCGCTTCTCATCTCTCTCTCCCTCCTCATCTCTCCCTCTCTCCTCCTCTAAGGCACCCACTGGGTGTGCTGGTGATGATGAGGCTGGCGGCGGCGGCGACCTTGTCGTCGCCGATCTCGTCGTTGCTGGCGTGCCCAGTGGGTGTCTTAGAGGAGGAGAGAGGGAAAACAAAATGAAAAAAATTAAAGTCTTCTTTGTCCCAGGATAGCAACCCTGGATAAAGCGGAAAATATTGGCTTTGTCCGGGGTTGCTAGCCCCGAACAACGCAGGTCTAGACAAAGCCACAATAAAAAAGAAAAAGAAAAATTCTTTGTTCGAGGTTGACAAGTCTGGACAAAGAAATACATAGCAAAAAAAAAAAAAACTTCGTCCAAGGTTGTCAACTCTAGATAAAGAAAAAACCAACCCTGCCAATGCAGGCGCCACGCTTGCAAGGCGAGCCACCTAGCCGTTGACGTGGCACCGACGTGACATGTCAGAGGTCAATTTTTTGGAATAACTTTTGGAGAGGTCTATTTTTAAAAGTATTACTTATAATTTTTTTTTTTTTTGGATAAAATTGCCCTTAGAGGGAAGGATTAAGAGACTAATCTCATCATGTTCCTTCAAAATGTAACATCCTAGACTAGCAATAGGTGCTTGTTAACAGGAAATAGCAAGTCACTAAGGCCTGGTTCAGTGATAAAATGGTTGACTTAGAAAATAAGAGGTCTCATATTTATAAGAATAGGCTTCGATCTTTGTCCAGGAAAAAAGGAAAAAAAAAACAAGAAATGGTAATAAGTTACATAGAAGGAGGCAGTGTGAAATTTCGCTCTTAGACTAGGAAGCGATAAAGTTTTTTTTTTGATTACAAAGGTCGGTCGTTACGATCTCAATTGGTTACTTTGATTTAACAATCATCTCTTTTCACTACCCCCTAAGTTTGAAAACAATTTTTGGTCATTGCTCTCGTTAGATCAATATATACACCAATCTTCAACTTAGACCTGTTTGTTTACAACATTGGGAGGAAGAGAGAGAGGAAGAGATGCCTCTTGCTCTCCCATGGCCATTTGAATGCACATGGAAGGAGGGCTCCTCCTCCACGCTGGCGTCCTTGCTGGTGCTTAGCTGGCTAAAGATGGAAAGAGATTCTTCCCCTCAAAAAACAAACGGAATAAAATTGGAGCACACGGTTCAATGCGGTATATTATTTCTTTACTCTCATTTTTTTTTCTCTCTCTTCACTCTTCGGTTCTGATCACCTCCTCCCTCCTCCTCGTTCCCCATCCACCTCCTTCCCGCCATCCACCTTCTGCTTCCAAATGTGCCAAATCAAACATCAAAAAACAGGGAAGAGGTCTTCTTCTCTTCATTCTCTCCGCCCTTTCCCTCTTCCGCTTTCTCTCTCTTCCGGCCAACAAACAGGGCCTTAAGTTAGTGAACGCTGAGTCATGAAAGGTTTCAAGTTCAAGATCAAATTATATTTTTCTATTTAGGCAAGAAGGACAACTGGTGGGGCCAGACTAAGCGGATAGGCCTAAAGGCTTAATTTGAATTTTGTTCTTTCCGTCTGCAACTTGTGCTAGCAATTGGATCCATTTAGCTAAGCTTGGGTTAAGCCAGTCCTTGAATTCAAAATGGCTCCCAGCTAATCTCAATATTAGTTGGGCCTGACATAGGCCCAACTCTACAACATGGCAATTGTTACAAATTCCTATAATTAAGTTTTTGAATTCACTTTTTTCCTTCTTCCTTTCTTTTCTTCTCTTTTGTTGTAAAAAGCCTTTGTGAGAGAAAGAACGTTTAATATTTAATATAAAGAAAAAGGATCTGCTCTCTTACTTTCCTTCATTTTTCTAATTATATTATTATCATTAGAAAATTAAAATCCGAGTTACATTTCATTTTATTTTTTTCTTTTTAAACAAAAGCAGCGTGCTCTTTTACTGGCCCATGGCCCAAATATTTGACTGTACGAGGCCCATCCTGTAGTTGAGCTTAAAATTTTAGTCCAGACATTTTGAACTAAACTTGCCTGTTCATGCAAAAAAAATAAAAATAAAAAATCCCATTTTGTCCTTAAAAGTCTAATTTGACTTTTTAAGAATACCAAATGTGTCCTTTAATATAATTAAACTAATTATTTAAAATAAATATAACTTTAGATTTACTTATCTGTTTTAAATAAAAATTATACCATTGAAAATGTCTCGTCGATACTTTCATAAAGATGCTAATACTGAATATATTTAATATTGATTTTAAATTTCTCATTATCAAACATTAAAAATACACCGAACTTGAAAAAAATTACATCCCACGTATTTGCTTACTAAATTTTAATATTATTATATTATATTAAAAATAAATTAATTTAAAATTAACTCCAAAAACATTCAATATTTGTCTCCTTTAAAAGCCCTCAGCAAGACGGTTCTAACAGTATAATTTTGTTAAATAATAATTTACTCTTAAATGATTTATTATCATCTAAACTAATATTTAAAAAAAAAATAATTGGTTAAAGCAGCCCTCTATATATTCAGGAAATATTCGGATATATTCTCAAGCAACCCTCTAAAAATAGAGGGTTACATTAGAGATGCCCTAAATGCACTTGAAGCCAAATATTAGAAAATAATAACCACCTTGTCAATAACAAGTGAACAATAGAGAAATTGTAGTTTTCTCTACAAAAATAGTGAAGAGGAAGGTAATCTGTTCATTTAATGAACTTTATTTATACTAAACATCCGTGTCTGCGTGCACGTGTCCATACATAAAGGATGCTATATCTGAAATTAGACTATTTCAGCTCTATCAGCAGATATTGTCAACATGGTTGAGGGTAAGCCATGGAATTTGATGTTTATGAGCATAATCATATGAGTTTTGCTCGCTTAGTACTGCATCAAAATTAATAGCAAGTTTTTCTATCCAGAACAGATTCTGATATGCTTGTCAGCATCACATACAAACTTTATCTGTTGTGATGTCAACGAGATCAAAGCTCTTATAAAAAGCGAGATTAGCTTTTGACTGAGTTCTGTTAGATGCATCTTTTGCGCATATTACATGATTTAGTATTGTGTCGGGAAGTTAACTGAGAATTCATTACTTTCCATTATGGATCATACCATGTCAAATAACTATTTCTGTTTCTATAATCTAACAATAATGCTGAGACTACAAAACTTTTGCCGTATCAATGGATGCATGAATCAGTCCATCACATTAAAATTATCTTCTAAATGTGAGCCAACACTCGCATAAATGAGTTTATTTATTCTGATCTCACCAGAAGCTTAATGTTCTTTACTCATGTTCTCTTGTTAATGCTTTTTCTGCAGGAAAAATCAGAAGATATATTTACATGTCCTTCTGTATTGAGTGGATTGATGTTGACAAACTATAATAAACATTCAGTTAATGTCAAGAGGTCCAATGGTGTTTTCTTTGTGCCATCATTGGTGACAAACAAGGTTCATAATGAAAATTCTAATATGATTTGTACCTGTATGGTTGCTAAGGACCTGATGTTATCTATTATGTTAAAAGTGACAGGTGAACTGATCTGAGCTCAGCCCCCTCATTCTAATCTAAAATTTCTAAGCTGTAGACCAATTCGCTGCAAATGTATAAAACTACTTGTAGTCACTTTAACCTTTAACTCAAGAATTAGCTTATAATCCCTTCAAATGTAATAAGTTACAGTCAGCTGGGCTCAGCTTTGGTCATACACACACACTATTTGAGGGCTAGGTCATTCCTGTACATTATTGCTTAATTAGATGATGGCTTTGAAAGTAGCCAGACACAGACCTTCCAAACTATCAGTTAGAAAATATAGGATAAATAAATTGAATAGACTTGTTGTCAAATGACCTAGGTGACCGTGACATTGTTATGCAAGTTAGGGAACCAATCGTCGTAAATTTCCATTAATTAATTGAAGATTCTATAGGAACAAAGCCTTTTTTTCACAAATCTCTAGGGTCTAATTGATTCCTTCTCTTAATTGAGCTATGCTAACGACCGTCACCTTTGTTAAATTAACAAGTAGCATATACTATTAACGCGTTGGAACATTTTGTTGCTTTATTAAAGATCATGTCGTCATAAGATGTTATTAATGAAGATTACCACATATGCTAGCCATTCCTAGGAACATTCATACAAGAATTATCTGTTTTTTTAGTAGAAGTAAATGTTGCACCAAAAAGGAAAGCCATTGCCGAATAACCACTCATTCTATTATCAATATGCAAACTAAGAAATGTTTCAGATGCACTAAAAAAAATCTGGACCTACCACAATAGAATAAGAAGATAGAATTCCTGTATGTTTACTTGACTAATTCTCACATATAATCTGGCATAACTAAGGATCTCAGTTTGCTACTTGTCTGCTTGACTAACATAATTTTCGCAAGAATAGAAGAAAGAGGGTCATTATTTCTACATTAATATGGTTTACATGCGAAGATGTTTATGGAAATTGCACAATCGGTTGCTGAAAAACGTAATATTTGCGCAGCCAAATCAGCTAAGATACAAATTATAGCATTCCACAAGCAGTAATAAAGGATTAGTGGAACAAAATATAAGGTGGATCCCCCTCATCCTCTGTCATAAATACAGGCAAGAAAATTCTTCTCACTGTACATGTTTGAAATGTCTATGTCTATGGTAAATTACTCTTTTACTCTATTTCAAATTTTCAATACACTTTACTTCTTTTGTTATTCTTTAATGTATAGCTGGTGTTATGAATTTTATATTTTATATTTTCATCAATTAAAATTGTCATGCCTATAGGAGAAACTTTATGAGATATAAAATGTCTATTCAATCTATCCCAATTCAGTATATTTAAATAAGAAACTAATAAGTTATTAATCATTTCTGGAAGAAAATTAAGATCATAATATTATGATTTATGTGACATGCCAACAGAGCTCAAGACTCTAATCCTGCAAATAAAAAAATTAAAAAGGCGCGCGCAAGACAATTGCCACCCCTCTGCCCTTGTTTCTGAGTCTAAACTCCAGATGATGCCGGCTAGATAGAGAAAGCAAGATCCCGATGCTCCCCATGCCATTTGTCTTAACCCATTCTCTGTTTCCCCTTTGTTTTCTTCTCCAATATCCTCAATGCTCTGTTCTCTAATTCGCCGCACCTATAAAAAAAAAAAAATGCCATCCCCTTCTCATATCCTCAGGTTATTGAAAAACTTCCATCTAGTTTTCTTGACTCCAAGAGAGAGTGAGTGTACTCATGGCATCTCTACAGGAGCTTCTTGCTGAAGAAGGCTTCAAGAGAACGAAACCAAAGCAGGGCTTTGGTGGCTCAGCTGCATCAAGAGCTTCAAGTTTGCCAACCTATTCTGCTCACAATCGATTAAACTCTGTGGAGTACAGAGCTAGAAGAAACAGGTCACGGTCAGATGCCTTTTCTCGTAGATCAGCGTCTGTTTTATCATCAGTCAGTGGGCGAGATCGAGGTGAGGATTTGAGGAGAAGCGTATTGCGAAGGAGCTCAGTGGATGGGTATAGGAGAGACTCACCAGAGATTAGAGGTTTTGATATTGAAACTTACAACGAGTCACAAGAAACTGAAGAGGAGTTTAATGAAAGATACCATGTCTCGTACCCGGATAGTAATGAGGAGTTGGAACAAGATGCTGCATTACAAAAACAAGAAAATTTGTACTCCGAAAGATTTCAACAGAAAGACAGTTACAAAATGAGGAATTCTAATGAACTGTATAAAGAAGAGAAAGTTGAGAGAGTCATTGGTAATGTTGAGAACACACTAGTTTCTAAACTGAAACTGGATGAACTTACAGTAAAAGCAATAGTCTCGATCTTAACAGGATATCTAAGAAGATTCTTTAAGGATGAAACTTTCCGGGCATCCTTTTATCGAAGCTGCACCTCTTGTTTAGGTATAACTAGAGAAAATGAGAATGATCACAGGGAATATGGAGTGATTAATAATCTCAAACAAGCAATTAAAGTCATAGAGAGAACAGTCAGTTTGAGCCCTAGTCCTCAGGAACTGAAAAGGGCTGCTTTACAGCTAAGTGTTATTACAGGATTAAGCTCGAAAGAATTGAAGGATAATTTTACTGGTGGGATTCCCAATTTGAATCTGGCTGCATGTGCACATCTCTACCTTAGTGTAATTTACAAGTTTCAGAAGAAAGATAAGGCTTCAGCCAAACATCTTCTTCAGGTTTTTTGTGATTGTCCGAATCAAGCTCGTAATACATTGTTACCAGGATTGTGGGATCGTTTATTCTTACCTCATCTTTCACATTTGAGGGAGTGGTATGATAATGAAGTTGAGTTGATATCAATAAAATCAAGCAGACTAAGGAAGCTGAAACTTTTGGAGGATGCATACAGCAAGATCTTGGATGTGGGTACTAATCAGATTGGAGTTTATTACAAGGAATGGCTCGTCGAGGAGGCTGAAGGTCCTGAACTTCCATCTATTGTTGCTCCTCAGATTTCTTTTATGGAGATGCCTATAGAAGTTTCCCGTTCACGTGGTTCAGATGAGTTTCCAAGCCCAGGTAGCTCTGCCTCTTCTCAAGCAATGGTTAGCAAAAAATTATATGATTCCGTTTTCAGACAATCAAAGAAAATTGAGGTAGATAATCGAATGGAAGAGGAAGGGGTGGAGGAGGAAACTGAGGAAGAAGAAAAGAATGTCTCAAGATCCCGCACTGAAAGCCTTAGGCAAGAAGATCATAATGCAAGCTCTGGGGACGATATTCCAGCTTCTGATGTAAGTAGTCGTGTTCCCCTTCTTATTTTATATCTTATTACAATAGATTCTTGATTCAAGATATATGTAACAGTAATATGGAGAGTAATCCATTTCGAGTTAATCATGATTCTAGTGAATTTCGTGAAGCTAATGCAAGATTGTTCAGCAAATACCAGAGATTCTATGTGAGACATTTCTATTTGTTTTAGTCTTTCTATGTGCCCTCTTCATCTAGATAGTCCTAGGCCTTGTTTGGCAACAAGAGTTAAAGGGCGTGGAGTTAGTGTTTTGGGGAGAAGGCGTGGAGAGACAACTTGGAGTTATCTTACACCAATTTTAATTTAGTGTAGGAGTTAAGAATTTTGTGGGGAAAGAAGGAGGTAAAGTGCAAAAAGTCTTTTCCACTTTTGCCCTTCACCATTATCTTCTAATTCTTCATACTTTTTAAGTGTTTGGAAGAGTTAGCCAGAATTTAGAGCCCTACTCTTGCTAACAATTGTTGCCAAACAAAGCCCTAGGCTATTCAGAAGGTTGCTCTAAGTTGAATGTTCTTGAACGACGACTAGCCAATAAGGTAGGCATCCTTATCAATGATCCCCTAAGTTTTACACCAGGCCTCTCCCCTGCCATAATCGCCACACTCAGAACTTTTCACCAATTCATAAAGGGTTGATTACGACAGTCAAACTTATTTTGATGTGTTAAAGCTTGATGGATGAAGACAATTACCATTTTTCCATTAAGATGACCAGAAAAAATATATTTTTGGAAGTCTGAATTGTCAGTCTATGATGTATCTGATACCGAATCTATCTATGTTTTATTATCTTTTATCTTTTCTCTCTAGTTTATTGCATTCTATTATACATACTATTTACATTTCAGCAGGAATGTCCTTCAGGAATGTTGGTTGAATATGTGAGCAACTAATGATTTGTGTTGTTGTTCTCCAGATCCTCAACAGAGATGAGGGGAGACCTAATGGATATAATGACTCGAGAAAACTTGAAGTAGAATCTCAAGATTTGCAATCCTTGCCTGCCATAGGATGCATGCATACCTCCCAAAATATTCCACATATGAAAGAAAATGAGCTCACTCTGAAGAGGCTAGCAGAAGCGGTTTTTAAGCCACAGGTGACCAATCATCACAATAATGTTGATTCTGTTAATCTGGAGAACAATTGGCAGGTTTTCGACCTTTTTGTTTCCGGGATGTCTAGAACTGCATTAATTTTTTTAGATTCTGATGACTGATTAATTTTCCAGCCACTGCTGTTTGCTTTTGGTTGCAGATGAATGACACAAGTTTCTCGAAATCTAAGATGAAAAATGGGATAGTTTCCAGTAACTCAAAATTGTTAAACCAAGGGTATGAATACCATTACAGTTGCTTTCAAACACTTATTATATGGGAATTTTTAATGAAAAGTTTCCATCTTTTATTTCTGTTTATTGGATTTGTATATCATCTTTTAGTGCTTTTTTAAGAGATTCAACATTACCCATGTTTCTGTTTCTCAGCAGAGAGGCATTTGGAAGCTTTGAAGACATTGGCCAAGACTCGTTTTTCTCTAGCATCCCGAAAGATTTTATTTGCCCAATCACTGGCCGGATGTTTCAAGACCCTGTAACTCTAGAGAGCGGACAGACCTACGAGCGAACAGCCATCAAAGAGTGGTTTGATCAAGGAAACAAGACATGTCCGGTTACCAAAAGGATATTGGACAGTGTGGCTTTACCACTAACAAATTTTGTGTTAAAACGCGTAATTGATGGCTGGAAATCTGAACACTGCAGAAATCTTCTGTTTCTTGCCATCCAAATAGCAGGGAATGTAACAACACAAGAATACAAGTTGAAAGATGAATCGGCATTGTTCATTATTGAACAGCTTTTTACCACTTTCGGCATAGAGGAACAGATGGAAAATGCAAGATATCTTATTTCTCTTGGAGGCTTGCAGTTTCTTATTAGAAGGATAGAATTGGGAAATTTGGAAGAAAAAATACGCATCTGTGCTTTTTGTTATGCTGTATCAGGGCAAATGGCTTTTGCAGGAACTACTTGGCTGCAAATATTGGAAAGAGTTGTATCCTTGAGCTCTTACATTGTAAGCAAGTTAGCGCAAGAAAAAATGCAATTTCATTGCTAATTGAACTGATTTGTTTAAATAGGTCAGTGCTTTCATGCTTAAAGTTTTGGCCATTTTTTACCATTGCTTCAACTTTGTCTCATAAGTTTTTATTTGGATGTTGCAGAAGGATGTCCATCAATTCATTTATTAGTGGCTTTCACACAGAGGACATTATGAACACAATGCATGTTCTTCTAGTGTATCTACAGAGTGTACACCCTGAAGAAAGAGTCATGGTTGCTGTTCTCCTTCTACATTTTGATCTAATGGTGTGCTTCTCGCTATCTCATACTTCAATGGATTTTCTTTTGTTTTCTTGCCAGTTTGGCAGTTCCAGTGCATAGACCATTTAAACTTTTAGGGACAGACTATGAATTAAATTGTGTTAGGGATGTATATGTTGGATGATATGGAAAGATTTCTTTCACCACATTTTACGTTTCTGTGTCTTAAATACCCAATATTTCTTTCTTTTCTGAATTTGACTGATTCCTGAGTTCGGTGAAACAATCTCAACTTTCCAGTATGATATCTATTTCCTATTACAGTATATAGTTATATTAGGTGCAGCCATCACTAAATTGAGAAATTTGGACCTATCTTATTGTATAAATTATGACCATTTATTGAAATGTGCAAATAAATCTTGGATTTCAAGCAATTTGTTTAAGAATATAACTATAGGACCTAGAGGCTATTACCTTTTTTTCACATTCTAAAACCACTTTTCTTGTTGACACAATGACAACAAATACAGAAAGAGTTTTCTGCATTTAGACAAATTGTTGAATTCTGGAATATTCAGATTGACACGTAACTATTGCAGGTAGAACCCACATGGTATAGTGTTTACAGAGAAGAAGCCGTTGACAGCATTATACTGGCTCTGAATCTCTGTTTATCTGATACAAAATTCGTACCCGATTCTCGGAGAGCTCTTCTCATGTTGGGGGGACACTTCTCTTTTTCTGGCGAGATACTGACGGAGACTTGGTTGCTTAAGCAAGCAGGATTCTGTGATGAGTCAGGCATTGAGTCCATCAGTTATGATGTTGAAGTTGATGAAACTATATTAGAGGTGCGATGAACTTTTGATCTGATTCTCTTTTCATATTTCTTGCACATCAGTTTTTCTCATGGGTTACATTTCTTTCTCATGGGGTTTTGCCTCGTTAGAAAGCGCGCACACTTCAAAGTGAGTGTTGTCTCCGTTCGGACTCTAACACTTGAAGGGCGCACACCAGATATTTCAGAACCATGTCTGATTTTAAGAAACCAAAAGGTTGCATGTCAAGATCATGTCGGCTTTTAGACAATCTTAAGATTGTGTGTTGAATGTCTTGGACCCATGTGTCAACTAAACAAACATAAAAAGAGGCATCTTTAACATGGGGAAGTATGTTTAGCATAACTTGCATACCTCACAAAATGTGAAGAGGAAACCTTGTATTGGGTCGACTATTGAATTCATCCTTCGGATTTTCGTTTTGTTTGACTTAGTTACTCGCTTAGAAGCTCTAGATCAAATTGTTAAGATTTTCTTTTTCTTTTATTTGTATTTATGACAAACATGTGCCAATAGCTATGTGTATGTGTATTAAACATAGACACACATGTACCCACGCATGCAGATGCACATACATAGAGTCATGTCGTCACCTCCTCGTATCCTACTGTAAGGATTTTTCATGACAGTGTACTTGTGCCGTGTTGTCTATGTGTCCTGTATCCAAGGTTCTAAATGGCGGATGCTATGTACATGATAGCCAAGGGAGATAACATCAGAAGGTATATATTGGGAGATAACGTCATGTATATAAATAGTGATAAATTCAAAAAAGTAGTATCCTAAATTTTATCGACTAAACAAAATTATAAAAGCTAAATGTAAACATGCTGAAAGAAGGCCTATGCATGTCATGCAACCAAACAAGCAATACAATAAGAGTCCAAAAATAATGCATTATGATAATAAACATAAAGAATAAATAACTAAATAATCACAACGCTTATTCGTGTACAAAATATGATGTTGGTGACTTGTCAAGGACATTGGCTGAATAAAGATAAAAAGCTATGTCTACCTTCATGTCGTGGCATTGAAGAGTCACAAATGACATGTCAATCAACATTATCAGGGACACCTGCATCTGCCTGAAAGTATCTAGGCACCCGTTTTTTGTTTAATGAGTTGAAGCTGGGAAATCTAACCCTTTCCTTTAGAGGGAGGAAATTTCTCTTCATTCCCTCATTCCTTGGCCATGGGATCTCCCCTCATATTGTCCCTTTTAACCAAGCAAGTTCCTCTTGGTTAGTGTCATAGGTGCTGCATAAAAGTAAACAAATACTTTTATCACGTTGCAATGTAACAGAAGAAAGAACTTCAAGAAGTTCTATCGAGTGTATATGCATCACCTCGAATGTAATTCAATACTATAGATCTGAGATGCATATGGATACGTGTATAATGTGTATCCACATTGAACAACTAGTGTTGGCAGGATTTAATGAGATGTATTCGTCACTGAATTGATTGCTTTTATTCTGATTTGTTGCCCCCTTCGTTATGGTTTACAAGTTAGATACAAGTTTATGTCAATTCGATTAATTTATGTGCCTTTTTTCTATAATCAGTTTCATAATTCAGTGAAATACTCCACATAGATTGAAAGTAGTGAGAATTCCCTATTGCAGTAAATAACTTGTTCCTCGTTGTTTCTGGTTTATTGTTTTTTCTTTTTCTTTTTCTTCATCTTTTTACCCCAACCCATGGCTAAAAGGTTGGCATCACTTCTTTCAGCAAGAAAATGAAGAAGAAGAGGCGAGGGAGAAAGAAGAGTGGTTGAAAAGTGTGGCTTTAGTCCTTCTTTGTAGTGGAAAGGGATCATTTCTCGAGACCTTGCGCAGGTGTTTAGGTTCAGGGAACGCAGAGTTGATCAGACCGTGCTTAACAACAGTTGCATGGCTGAGCCATGCAATTTCCTCCCTTGCCTTCTCTGAGCTCCAGGTCTCTACATTTGTAGCTCTTATTCCCAGGCTAAAAGAAATCTTGGAGAACAGTAAGCAGACTGAGCACCGGGTACTTGCATCACTATCGCTACTCAAATTCAGCAAAATTTCAGGTAGTTTGTCTTTGACATGCAAGTTCAATCTCTTACCTATCAATTAGTGGCATGAAGAATTGTGCCTGAAAGCTAAAATGTTTTCTACTGTGGGTGCAGAATGTAGAGATCTACTAATGACATTTGCTGAGGAGATTCACGATTCTCTGCAAGATATGGTAGAGGTCACTTGGACAGCACAGCATCTGTTACTTGTTACTTCTCATCAATAGATCTGTCTTCTAAGATTCCGACAAATTTTCTTTATTTTTGATGTATTTTCTAGTTTGCAGTCCCTTTTCGGTTTGCTCTTTAATTCTTAGGATGTGAATACATACAGGGTAGCAATTAGTACTTTGTTTCATTAGAAGCAATAAAATTAGTATGTGCCAAAGAGGACAATTGTTTACTTATCTTCGGAGAGGAGAGGATCTTGAACCTTCACCAAGTATGCTCTTTACTATGTTAATTGTGTTTTCGTGCATACTTTTATAATGTTCAAGTCTTTGATTTATTCTCAAGATGAACCTAATTGTTGAATTGTTGCATGGAGGTGGCAATTGTCACACAAACTTGGTGTATTTCTCCTTTGCAGTGAATTTATGGACTCTGAGAGCAAAAATTCTACCACTGTATTTATACACCTTTGGTGATACAAAGTGCCCAATTCATCAAATGTGTCGTGTGAAGTGCTTTAAATATCAGATATCGGTGATATAACGGTCGTCGGTAAAATTATATATTGAATGCCGGATATCGGGTGATATATCGCGATATGTTATTAAATACCGGTTGATAAATCAAGAGCCAATACATATAAGACATTATTAAAAGAAATAAATTATTATCAAAACATTATATAAAAACATCATTGAAATACCATAATGAACATAGAATAAAATAAAACGATCTCTCAAGCAATAAAAATAATAATTATCCAAATAAATAACTATATCGGCCGATATATCGGCCACGTGACGATATATCGGCCCATATCGGTCCAAAACGATATCCGGTAAATTTTTGCACTTATCGTATCGTTTTTGATAAAATACCGATATCTCGGTCGATATACCGGTATATCAGTCGATGTTTAAAACAATGGTCGTGTGAGCTTAAACCTTAACAAGTTTATTTTCGAGCTTAAACGTTAAGCATTAAACCATGGAGCTTGAAATTTTCCATCTCACTGTTGTAACAAAATAACCCAAAACAGAACTTCAGCTAATGAAGTGACTTCAGACCCATCACCAGTTATTTTTCTATTGCAAAAACTCCAGTAAAATTTGTTGCGATAGAACACAACTCTAACAAGAAAACAACAAGAACAAGGAGGCAATATTCTAAGATGGAGGTACATTGACAATCAGACCAACAATCCACATAATGATGGATCCAACAACCCAGCAGAACAGAAGGAAGACTACAACTCCGGCCAAAATGGTGGCGAGCGGGGGACCATCCGCGACACTAGAGCTGCTGCTAGTAGCTTTTCCTTTGTCAGCTTCGGGATTTGGAGGAGGATTCACACTTGAAGCACACACTTTAGACAGCCCACGCTTCACTTGCAATCCTCCTACGCCATCCCCAAGTCTGAGAAAAGAACCCCAAATTAGTAACGCTGAGACTAGATCAAAGTAAGAACATGAAACATGAAAGGCATACACACATTGTGTATACATACATCTCCAGAAACTAAGATGATACTATAGTTTAAAGAAACAGATCACAATTTGTGCCCAGTGGGTAAAAGCAGGATTGAAGTTCAAAGAGGGCAAGATGCATTGAGGATTTTAAACCTGGAAAAATTGGGAAGAACAATTTTCTTTCTTTGTCATGTTTTATTGTTTATGTTGTTGTTACTTGTTAGGATGGCAAAGAGGAAGCTACCTACCCCTTTCAAGCATGTATGTCATAAAAACATATTAATTTGTTCCTACATTCACTAAAACAAAAAATAATTTTATCATGAACATTTTCCCCTTTCATGTTGTTAGTGAGCAAAAGCTATAATTCTAAGGAAACGTGAAGAGTTTACGAGTCCAACAAACAAATTAAATGTGAAATCACGATCTAGATTCTAAAAAGTATGGACACAGACAAGACACAGCAGAGACACGACGATGTAACAATTCCTCATAAAGTACGGCAGGAGTACATGGCGACATGACGATAATATATATGCGTTGTGCGGCTAGATAGATAGAAGGGGGAATGAGATATGAGGTGATACCTCACGAAACTTAGGGTCTGTTTGGCATTTTGGAACAAAGGGAAGATGGAAGAGAGGGGAAGAAGAAGAGAGATTTCTTCCCCTCTTTTAGCTATCTTGTGCTTGACGGGAAGAATAAGGAAGAGGGGAAGAGGAAGGAGAAGGAGAGGGGGGGGGGGATTAGAAAATTGTTTTACAGCCTAGATCGCCGAGTTCCGGCTCTGTTCGCGGCGATTTTGTGCGGAAGAAAATTGAGGAAGAGATGGGCCTTGATCCCCGCGCCGATCCGAGTCAGTGCCAGCTCGGATTTCTTCCTGCCTCTTCTCCTCCTCTTCTTCGGCGAGCCAAACACCAGAGGTCAGAAGAGAGGCCGATTTCTTCCTTCTCTCTTCCCTCTCTTCCAACAAAACAAACATGCCCTTACATGAGGGGGGAGTTCATACATAATTAAAGAGTTGTTTTATGAACGGCCACACTGTCCATCACAATCTTTATCCTCTTAAACAAGAATATGTTAAAAAATAACACAAATTAGAGGCCGCAGCCCACTCTTCAAGTGGTCGCATTTATTTTAATGTTGGGAAAACCATTCATTTCATAACCATTTGGTGCTTATGAGGAGATAAACATTGAATGCTCTCTATCTGCTACCTCTAACCTTGCTATATGTCGCCTAATACTTTTCTCTTTCACACAGGGCAAGTACCACATTTCTCTTTGCTATTATAGGGTCTATGACGCGTATAGTTCCGCCTGTGTCTTTGTTTGGGGAGGGGGAGACCTTCACTGTTGTTGCAATCAAAGACAATTTCTTTTACCTTCAGGTGTATAATTCTGTCATTCTACAATCAATTTCTATGATATTTTGGACCCATTTCATTTTTCCCCTTAACTCCCTTCAAAAGCTTAATCTCATTGCTCTAGTTTGGGATTAAAAATTATTTGGATCTATTGCAGAGACACCAGATGAAGTCACATTTTTCACGCCTTTTAGGGTAATATTTATTTTATTTATTCATCTACTTGGTATCAGATATGACAGCCACAAAAGAAACTTTGGATAGATAAAACACAGCAGCAATCAGAGAAAAATATGAATTTGACCTCAAAACAGCTATAAGAAAAAAAGAAAAAAAAGGTGGTAAATAAGTTTTGGAATGATGCGGGTACCTGAAACTTGAGCGAATTTTGGCGGGAGTTTGCGGGAGTGAAATGAGGATAATTTGTTTGCGACCATGGAACCGCCGGAACCCTAGAGAGAAAGTGGCGGAAGTGGCCGCCATCGGCGAAGAATGGGGGAGGAGGGAGTTAGAGGCGCACGAGGGAGTGATAGGGGTGCCATCGGATCGGTTACTGCTTGGATATTACCTCTATCATATTCATATCCGCACCCAAACTTTGGATACGGATACGGATACGGATATTGGCGGATGTGAAAAAATGATATCCGTATCCGCCAAAATCGGATATCAGATATAAATCGGATATTAGCGGATCGGATGCGGATATTAATCGGATATATTAAAAATGGATATGGTTAAAGATAAATTAAACAGAAATACTTATATTACTTTTTATCTCATCTACTACAATATTAAATGTGATACATACTATGATATTATTGTGTACATATCAATACATTCATCGTATTCATTGTTATTTGACTTCTATAACAATAGATTACACGTCCTCCGGTGTTAAATGCAGATTCGGATGCCATGGTTGATGTCGAAATACTCAAAATATCTTGTGATGCTCTTGCAAGAATCGAATACTTTCCACTATTACTTTTTCACCAACTCAAAATATCAAAATTTAATGCCTTATTCCATTGAAGAATAGTCTTCTGCATACCGATATCATTATGAAGCACGCAACATTCGGATATCGGATCGGATACGAATAAGATATTACTTTTATCATATCCGTATCCGCACCTACCTTTCGGATACGGATACGGATACGAATATTGACGGATGTGAAAAAATGATATCCGTATCCAGATTGGAGGCGGATTCGGATGCGGATATCTGCGGATAATTCGTATTCGGTGGCACCCCTAGGGAGTGAGGATTTGGCAGGGTGCGGGTGGACAGCGCATGGATCAACAAAAAAAATAATAAATAAGTAAATAGAAATATTTATTATATTATATTATACTAATATGTCGTTGCTTTTGGTGAGAAATAGACCGATGAGAAAGGGGGCAGAGAAAGAAGGAGAAGAAGGAGAGTATAGTTATTTAAAGTCAAAGAAATAATAAGAATATCATTAGTTAGTAGACACAATAAACCACTAAATAAGCCTTTATCAAATTATCCTAAATGCTCTTATATTCTGCACACCAATTTAAGTATAAAAACTCAGTTATACCCTAAATTTGAAATTAATTCTCCCATCTCTCTTTTTTCCTATCTCAAACCCCAGTTCCTCCCTCTTTCTTTCCCCTCACTCCCTCTCTTGTCAATCTCCCGCCTTCCGCACAGCCCTCCTCGTAGAAATAAGCCCTGACATGAGTATGCGTGTGTGTGTGTGTGTGTAGAAATAGACGACAATTGATACATGGTATGGTGGTTGTGTCTTGGCAGAGCTTGTCTTAGAGCAGGTAATAGGAAAAAATACTTGATAGTGTGTGGGGATTGTCATAACTGGATGAAATTTGCTTCGCAGCTTGAAGGCAGAGAGATCGTCTTGCGAGACTCGAGACGGTTTCATTCATTCAAGGATGGGAAATGCTCATGTGGAGGTTACTGATAGCAGAGCAGGATTTACTAAAGTTTCGATATAAATAAACTCACTTCAGATTGATAATTGTTGTAATACCTCTGTTTTATAATACCAAGTTTAATATTAATGATAATATTTTTAATATATATATATATATATATATATATATATATATATATATATATATATATTGGTATTAATTATTATTTATTATTATTAATATTTCTATTTAATTTTCTCCCTATAGCCAAAGCCTATTCCATATGTTCCTTTCATTTTTTCTTAATTCATTTAACCCAGCACATTCTCCCTTAATCATGTTTCGTTTCCTTTGTCTCCTAATTATATTTTTGATAATCTTCCCAAGCCCAACTCCCCTTCTCTATATAAACTCTCATTATTTTAACCCTAATCCTAATAAAAT
The DNA here is from genome assembly GCA_038442645.1 of Agave tequilana. Classification (NCBI taxonomy): domain Eukaryota; kingdom Viridiplantae; phylum Streptophyta; class Magnoliopsida; order Asparagales; family Asparagaceae; genus Agave; species Agave tequilana. The sequence goes on from JAVJIF010026249.1 coordinate 21,673, forward strand.
CCTAAGCCATCTCCTTCTTCTCAGTGCTCCCGCTAACCCCATCTCCTCCCCATCTTCTTCTTCACCTTCACTCCACAAGCACCATCGGAGCACGAGCAAGCCATCATCCACCTCTGCGAATTCCGCCAAAGTTTTTGCGAGCTCCACCAATACAAGCCACCACTGCATGAGCTTCACCCCCTCCTCTGCGTGTGCTGAACAGCCGCCTTGCCTCGCCAACACCTCCCTTCCTTCTTCGCTATCCTCTTCTTCTCTTTCTTGCCATCGTGCCACCCGAACAACCCAACACACCTCCAGGCCACTCGCGCGCAAACTGTTCAACCACGCCATGACACCCACACGTCACTCCTCGGAGCCACCCCTAGCAGTCCATCACTGTACCATGCTCCTCTGTGCGTCACCCACTCCCGCAGCCCCCCTTCGGCAAGATCCGCTCGGCCTCCTTCACCTCCGGCGGGATCCGCGAGCTCCACAACAGCCCATCACCCCCTCCTTGCGGCAGCATCATCCTCCTCTGGCCGTAAGTTCTCCTTCCCTCTTACTATTTTTATATCGCTCTCTGTTAATATATATCTGGGTGTAAATAGGTACATAAGTGTAAGTGTGTGTTTTTATATGTGTGTTAGTGTTTAAGAGGGTGCATGAATTATTGTATGTTGGTTGGGTGCGTGAGTCCTTCATTTTTCTCTCTTTTTTTTATTACTTTGTGTATCTCTCTATACAATGCATGTGTGGGTTTGTTTTAATTAATGCATAGTGCATGTGTGTTAATATATATTATGTATGCATATATGTATGTTATGTGTGTGAAATTGAGTGTGTGTGTGTGTGTGTCTGTATGTTGGGAGTGAATGCATGTGTATGGGTGTATTATGTGTGTGGGTGTGTGTGTTTAGTATGTGTGAATGGGTACATTTACGTGTACAGGTGTGTATGTATAGATGTGTGTCGTATGTGTTTGTGTGTACATATGAGTGTGTATATGTGTGTATCATTGTGTTACTGGGTGTACTTATGTATTTATGGATGAGTGTGTGCTTCAGTTGCAACACCCAGACTCGCTCATGCGATCCGAACTCAGTAATGGGAGAGTTCAGATTCGTGTGCACTGTGGACCCGACACGCAGGCAATTCGAAGACCGGCATACGAGATGATTCAGAGATTCGTACTGGTTCGTGCAATGCAAATCAAATGACGATTCGAATCCAAAACTGCGTCATTTTATGTGAGTGTTTACATTATCTGTTTATTTTATTTGTACAATTCATAGTGTTATTTCATGTGGATGTATCATCGGTTGTTTACTTCATCTTTTATTGTTACATAACTTTATCGTAACTGTTTTATTCTGTATTATATCTCATGTTTAATTATTGTTCGTATAGACAATGGATCATATGTATACATCGACACTGTTTATGAGATTAGTGTAGACTGTCTAAAAATAACTGAAGATAAGTCATCAGATAGAAGAGTCCATACTTCAGACGTGAGGCTAATCAAAGCCATTCATGCAACGCCAAGACGCAGTGCTCGAAGCTTGCACCCCTGCAAGACGCAGAGCTCGAAACTCACTTCTCAACACTACTGCAATGCCAAGACGCAGGGCTCGAAGCCCGCGTCTTAGATGCAAACTCAAGACACGCGTCCAACATCACATCAATGAGGAAATATAGAGTTTGAGGCTCACGTTTCAACACTACAACAGTGCCCAAACGCGGAGCTCGAGGCCCGCGTCCAGCATCATTTCAATGGCTAAACGCAGGGCTCAAGCATGCGTCCTAACTGCAGAGGAGCCCTGCGCCTCAATTATAACTACCCTTATTACTGGGTTAAGTACTACCCACGTAATGAGGGGAGTTAACCCCTATTAAGGAGTGTTTTTAGGGGACAATTTTATCCCTGCAATCCCTATAAATAGCTCAGTTTGCTATTGAAGTGGGGTCAGAATTTTCAACTGAGGAATACTGATAAAGAGTTAAACTCTTCTACCAACTTACTGAGTTCAAGTTTTTTTTCTAAGTCTCTTTTAGATTTTATTAGATAGGAGTGGTGCTACTCCATCTGTGATCCAAGGAGAAGACTTCCAGAAGAGCTTGACGTTCACCCAATCGACAAAAAAAAGAATCACTTTCCACCGTTACGCAAAGAACCCAGGCCTTAAATAAAAGGGAGATCTAACCATTCTCCCTCCTTTGTAATCGGATTATTGATCCGTTGTAATTTTCTTTACAATCAAATAAAGAATTTACACGCCTTCAATTTTTTCAAGGAAATAAGAGATGGCGACTCCTCTGGGGACTACTTCTCTACTGATGAGCAAATTATGATGCAAGGTGACGTCAGTTTCATAGGAAAATGGTCGAGTCACTCGTTGTGAAATTCGACCAGGTAAGGTATGAAGAGTGAAATTACACCTAGAGGGGGGTGAATAAGTGTAAGGATAATCAATTCAAAATCCAATATAAAATAAAAATGATATGATGCAAACGATCACTCAAAGAAAGATTAGAAGCCGTATGCCCTGTGAAGGGTTCTGAACTTCTTCCTCGTGATTCCTCTAGATAAGAGTTTGAGGTGCTCAATGCAATCTTATTGTAAGAGTATAGATGAACAATAGATGAATGAAAATAAAGTAGATAAGAGAGACAAGAAATCAATCGCAAACAAAGAGATTTGTTTCGAGGTTCGAGCCACCGCTTTTTGTCCCCGCCTTCACTCAGAAGGATTTATGATCCACTAGAATTTTCACAAAGAATTACATTCACTAGGGAGTACCCAACTCCTCAATCACACTCATCTAGTCCAGAGGTAGCGTAGCAACAATTATAATAAGCACTGGATGATCAAAAGACCACAAACTCTTTCTTGAAAAACTTTCTTTACAAAAACCCTAGAGAATAATATATAAGATTGAAGCTCAAGGTTTTGTAAGTGATATAAAAACAGAAAGAGAGATTTTAAGAACCAAAAACTTTCAGAAAACTTTTGAAAATAATAGCCCAAAACTTAAACAAAAACTCTTTCTCAAGAAAACTCAAAACTTTTGATCTTTGAATTTGTTGTTGTGAAAACCTCTATCCTAATGACCCTTTTATATAGGATTTAGGAAGAGTAAACATAGATAATTTTTACCTGAATAAAAGAGGAAGAAATTGACCCTCTAATATATCTAACCACGTTTTTTTAAACTTAAACACATTTTAGAAACATGTTAAAAATCAGCCACTAGAAAATTAGTCATTACTGCCAATCTGGCAGATTGGTCAACTTTGAGCACATTTTTCAGGCTGCAAACGTCCGAATTCAGAATTAGGTAAGGAATAATTTGTAAATATTTAAGTCTTATTTTAATCCAACTGAAATCAACTCAATATCATTTTGTATTAGAAAGTTATCAATAAAACACTGACATGTGTCAAATTAGAAACTGTAAGCTGTTTTCAAAACAAGAACAGAGTTCAACCAAAATTTGACATCTTTAACATTTGAATCTAAAAATGATTATTGAATAAGAAATTTAGATCTAAAAGTTAGCTTTGAAATGCAAGTTAAATCATGTTATTTGAATATAAGAATAAAAAGTTATGATAACAAATATTAAAGGGTGTCAAGCAGATCAGCAGAACTAAAACTGGTTCAAATCTAAACCCGATATATGTACTTGAAATCCAAAACCGGTTAAACCAAAAACCAAACGTATTGAATTTGTGTGTGTGTATTTGAGCTTCAAACGTATATACTATTCTTTAACAAAATAAATTATATGAGTCTACAAGCAGGAGTCTCTGATAGTTGATGTTGAGCAACGTTTGAGTTAGACCCTAATATCCCGTGCTTGAGAACTCTTGAGCCATCAATACCTGTATCAACCTGAAATTCATTCTTGAACTTCTATTAGTACCAAATAGCTTTTATATGATTTGTTATCATCAAAACACATAACCCGGGGATTGTAATCTTTGGGCCAACAATCTCCCTCTTTTTGATGATGACAAAACATATAAGCTATAAAACAAAGTATAGGAGGGAGGTAAATGAAAAGTCACCTAGAGGGGGGGGGGTGAATAGGTGATATAGCTAATCTATGAACTCAATGCGAAATTTAAAAACTTAATGCAATACACTCAAGTGCAATCAACAAGTGATGCACACACAACCAAGCTAAGCAATTATGAATGCACAATATGAATAGTTGCAAGACACAAAGTAAAGAGAGAGATAGAGAGAGTCAATGGATCAAGCGCAAACAACAAGATATGTTTTGAGGTTCGAGCATCCAGCTCTACATTCCCGCCTTCGACACACGAAGGATTTCTAATCCACTAGCAAGTCCATAAAGAACTCTCACAAGGAGTACCCAACTCCTCTCTTTACAACCATAACCTCCTCCTTGAGGCAAGCTCCAATCCAACAAAACAATCACCTCACAACTTGAGGGATTAGCACAAAGCAAACACAAGGATCACCTCACAACTTGAGGGATACAACCCAAAGGCACAAAGCCAAGAAAAGATTGGGATTACAACTTGGTGGTCTAAATAATAACCACAAACAATTTCTTCTCCCACACAAAGATCCTATAGAATAAGAAAGTAGATGTAGCTCAAGTGTGGAGAAAACCAATGGAATGGAAATCAAAATCACAAAGAAATCCTTGGAAAAAACTGAAACTAAGATATAGAAGTTGAATCAAAACTCTTTTCCCAAAAACCCTTTTCTTTGATATTCCAAACCCTAGCAAAAACATCAAATAGATTATTCAATTTAAATCCAAAAACTTCTTTTGATTGCTGTGAAAACACCAGAGAGTAAGGAAAAATTCGCACAAAAAATCTTATGGAAAACTGGCCATTAATGGAGTATTTATAGCCCCCAGAAAAATATAGCCGTTGGTAGCCAAATCTGCCAAAAATACCCTGCCGGTTGGCCGTGCGGTCGACCGTCCAACGGTCACATTTTGACCATTGCCAGCTACCGGTCGACCGCCCGGTCGACCGAAACAAACAGAGACTATCCTGCATACAGTCAGTCGACTGTGCGGTCGGCCGGCCCAATAGGCAGCCAGCGTGCACGTATCCGTGCACATCGGTCGACCCGAACGGGCCACCGGCTACTTGGTGCGGCTGACCGTTCGGGTCGACCGACCTAGCCTGGCAAAGGCTGTTCTGGTCAGCAAAAACTGAGGAATTAAATATCCAATAAATTCTTGTAAACTACTTAAAAATCCCCAAAAATAGTTTTAACAATTTGCATTGATATATAAACATATGATAAAAGTTTTGACTCAAATATCAAGCAATTAAAACTGTTTTTGTATCTTACAATATTTTCTAAAAACAAAAACCGTATTTTCTAAAACTTGGATTTTTGAATAGAAAATACGTTTTGTCCAAAACTCTTCCAAATACAAAAACATGATATTAAACAACATTTAGGCGTGATGTATATGGATATAATCCTATATACATGAAACATATATATATCCATGTTTTTGACATTAATTCCAAAATATGTTTTGTTAAAAATACCAAAACATAAAACACATGAATAAGTAAGTCAAAACTAAGTTTGTCTAGGAAATTAAGCCTGCATGTATATAGAATAAATCTAATATACATTAAACCATGTAAACTTGTTTTGAACTATCTATTCATGAAAACCAAGATCGGTTAAACCAAAAACGGAAAAACCGAAACCCAATATTCAAAACATGAAACGTGTGTGTTGTGAACTTGAGCATATCATACTATTCTAATCTTTACAATTTAGATCTAAACACAAAACTAAACTAGGTACCGAAGTCTTCTTGATCCAAAACTCCTTGATCCACCGAGCAAGTGCTATATATGATCTTTGACGCTCGGGCTCTTGAATCAACATGTGAAAGCTTCCAAATCATCTTGTTGAAGCTAATCACCTACTAATAACTTGATTAATGATCTGAAACTAAAATCACAAGATTATTAGTACACATAACTACATGAGTTAATCATCATCAAAACTAGGGTGGAAGGCCTTTGGCAAACAATCTCCCCCTTTTTGATGATGACAAAATCATGGAGTTATATATGCATGGATCAAAGTTAAGCTTCAAAGAAGCTCCCTCTTAACTCATGCATAACCAAATAAACATAATGAATATGCAATGAAGGCTCTTAAAACATAAATGCATGAAACATGCATATATATGCATAAACAATAAAAGGTTCTAGATACCAATGAAATGTTTGAAACAAAACATTCTCTAGAAACTAATTACAAAACATGCTCTAGATACTCTAGATACCAATTAAAATTAAACTAAATTAAACTTAATATATGCAAAACATAAACATGCATATATAAACTCAAGATCTTTCTCCCCCTTTTTGTCAATCATCAACAAAGGGGTAAAAACCAAAACAAAACAAAATCTTCTCCTCTTTTTAATATAAAGAAACAATTTTCGATGAGGGGTAAAAACAAAACCAAATCAACAAATCTTTCTCCCCCTTTTTGTTCGAAATAAAAGGTTGAAAATAAGAAAATGATATTCTCCCCCTTTTTGTCTAAAACAAAAACAAAGTCAATTAGGGGTGACAATCAATTAAGGTACCAATTGAAAATATGTCAAAGAATAGCATTTTGATACCAATTGAAAGGAAACAAAAAAAAAAAAATTGATACCAATTTTAAACAAAACACATGACAATCTTGATACCAATTGAAATTAAACATAATAAATCTTGAATGTCTAAACAAAAATTTTGATACCAATTGTAAATATTTTCATTTTGAACATATGATATCAAATTTGAATTTTCAATCATAAAGTATGGGAGTACAAATACCAATTGAAATACAAAATCAAATTTTCTTCCCCTTTATGAAATACAAACTAAAACAATGCGTAGGCTTGATACCAATTTAAAAATAATCAATTAAATCAAAATTGAAGCTCAAGCACTAGCATAAACACAAACATATATATGTATGGAAAATAGATACCAATTGAAATTGATATTCTTGGAATTGAAAGCATACATACAAACATATATGAGTATACAAGAAAGGTCAAAATTGATACCAATTGAAAGAATTCAATGATACCAATTGAAATAACAATAATGATCAAGTGTATACATCATATTATCAACCTCCCAATCATGGTTCAAGTTTTAAATGATTTCCATTTTAAAGCATACATGAACATGATCTCCCATCCATCCTCCCATTGATGGTAGGGGTTTTCAAAATTAGGTTTGAAAATGTAGTATGTTTGAAAATCTCTACCATAGTGAAGAATACGAACTAGTTATAGGAAAAACTTTTAAAACTAGTACGAAATCCTTCAAGTAAGGAATAAAACAAAATTGTTTTTCATGAAACACATGTAAATCACATGATCACTAAACACTCAAAATCCATAAAGTCCATATCATAGTCTCATGAAAACAAATCATGAGTAAACTAATAAAGTGAGTGTACAAGTATAATGTGACACATATCAATATGAAAATATTCAATTAAGCTCATATGAAATTCCTTGAAAACATGAAAACATGAAAAACTAGATTTTCATTACAAGTTGAAATTACCTAAAAACATGAAATTAAACATAAACACATGGAAACATGAAAAACTAAATTTTCATTAAAACAAATTTCATTTCAAGGTATATGTATGATTTGTCAACTCAAGAAGTATACATACATATCCCTAAACACAATTGAGTCCATATATATAGATTTGCATGAAAGCCAAATGACTCAAGGGGTATACATGTATATCTTAAAGTTTGGCAAAATTACACATATACATGAAATGAAAACTCATACACATAAAAACAAATCCAAAAATAGGAATACAAGTTTAAAATGCATGAATCATCAAAACTAGGCTATACTAGCACATTTAATGGGTACAAATAAGCATCCAAGCACAAACATATATAAAGATTTATTTGTGTCCTACTACATGTACAAGTATAAATTCTAGTCTTAATGAAAACTAACATCTAAACAAGTAATCAAATCATTAAGCATAAAACGAGATATAAATCAACATGAAAGACATAAAAATGGTCATTATTGAAAAACACCTAGAGGGGGGGTGAATAGGTGTGAATGCTAATCTAATGATCTTTTTAAACTTTAATAAAATGAGTGATGCAACGATCTCTCAAAACACGACTAAGAGCCGAATACCCTTGCGAGGTTCTGAACTCCTTCCTCCCAATTCCCCTAGATATGGGTTAGAGGTGCGCAATGCAACCGTGTTGTATGAGATATGATCGAACAAGTAAAGGATGAAATGCTATGATGAAATACACACAAGCAATATAGCAAGTAAAGTGAACAAGACAAAATTGCACAAGTAAAGGGTTAGTTCTCAAGCAAATAATTCAAGATAATATAAGGCAAGAGAAATGAAAGCAAGAATAACGCAAAGGCAATCGCAAACAAGATGATTTGTTTCGAGGTTCGAGCACACTTGCTCTAGTCCCCGCCTTCACCTCCGTGAAGGGTTTCCACTATCCACCGAGGATGCCTTTACAATTTGGTCTACCGAAGACCGAGCACCGAGCTCCACCAAGTACAAAAGACCTCTACCGAAGAGGTTGCTCCACAAGGAAAGGATTACAAGAACCAAGTGATCACAACAAGATCACTACACTTTTCTCAAACTCTTTTACAAACACTCTCACTTCAATTACAACTTCACTATAGAATGAGTATAGGATTTTTGGCTCTATGAAGTGTGGTGAGAAAAACTTCAGTTGTAGAGTGATATTAGCAATCAAACACAACTGAAAAACTAGCTCAAAAAGAATTGAAATGAAAGCTTTAAACTCTTTTCTTTTTTCTTTTGAAAACAATGCAAACTTGAGGATTTTTCTAAGTGATATGCAAGAGAGACTTCTCCTCTATTTATAGGCTTAAAAATAGGTTAAAAACAATTTCTTTTTGTCTTATTTTCTCTGAAAAAGCTCCCCAACAAATCTCTAAAAATCTGTTAAAGCTGAAAAAGAAACAGATTTTTCAGAACTGCCCAAAGAGGAAAGAGCCGTTGCCTTGTTGCAGGCTTGGCGGTCGACCGGTCCGGTCGATCGCCAGCCCTGCTGGAAAGAGCCGTTGGCTCTCGGTCGACCGGTCCGGTCGACCGACCCAAAAAGAGGAAACACAGTTTCCTTATTCCGGTCGACCGGTCCGTCGACCGAAATATCCCGAGAGCAATCTGCTCTCCGTCGGTCGACCGGTCCGGTCGACCGACGGACATGCACAAACAGTGCATGTCCAGACACATCGCCGGTCGACCGGGCCGGTCGACCGATGTTGCCTGAAACTGAAAAACTGGGCTGTTTTGAAGATGGAATTTTTGTAAAAATATTTTAATAATACCAATAGCTAAGTATTATGCAGAAAATAGTTTATACACATGTTTTAAACAAGTTTTTCAGGATATAAAGCTTTGGTACATGTATATATAAACTAAGGCATAAAACTTAGAAATAATCATTTTCAAAACATAGGAAATACATGAAACAAGTGTGTGTGCAAATCCTAGAGCCAAATTTCCTATATTCAAACTTTAACATTCTAAACTTACAAACTTCTAAAAGACTTCAAAGCAATGCTTCAAGATGGGCTATCTTCACTTGATCTTCAATTTTGCATCTTGAGCCCAATAGGAGTTGACTTGAGTCCAAAACCTTGTATTTGTGAGAGAAGACTTCTAGTATGAATAGAAATCTGAAAACATACTTAAACAACAAATGTTATTAGTACAAATAACTAATATGTTTTGTAATCATCAAAATACACTAATCATGGGTGATTGTAACCTTGGGCCAACAATCTCCCCCTTTTTGATGATGACAAAACATATAAGTTATTGAAACAAATAAAGGAGGGAAAGCTTGGAAAGCTCCCCCTCAAACAATGCTATGTATTTATCATGAATATGAAAAGCTATGTAAACATACATAAAGCATTTAACAAACACAATAGTTTTTGTCCAAAAACTTAAATAAACACAAACTTCCTTTTTCTTCATGAAATGAAACTCAAATAGTATCAAACTTAAAAGGTTAAACTTAAACACTTATTTTCCAAATATCAACAAATATCAAACTTAAAAAGGTTAAACTTAAACACTTATTTTCCAAATATCAACAAATATCAAACTTAAAAAGGTTAAACTTAAACACTTATTTTCCAAATATCAATCAAATATCAAACTTAAAAAGGTTAAACTTAAACACTTATTTTTCAAATATCAACAAACTTATTCTCCCCCTTTTTGTCATACATCAAAAGGGTTAAAATAAAACAATTGAAAAACAATTTTTAATTTTAAGAATCCATAATACAAACATTCAACTCACCACAAATAAATGAAAATCTAGCATAGTCTAAAGGTTTAGTAAAAATATCGGCAAGTTGAAAATCGTAGAAACATAATCAATATCAATATCACCTTCCTCATAATGATCTCTAAGAAAGTGATACCTAATGTCAATGTGTTTGGTTTTACTATATTGATTTGCATTCTTTGTCATGTGAATAGTACTAGTATTATCACAAAATATTTTAACATGATCAAAGTGTAAATCATAGTCAAGGAGAGTATGTTTCATCCAAAGAACTTGTGCACAACAAGCTCCGGCTGCAACATACTCCGCCTCGGCGGTTGATAGGGCTACCGAATTTTGCTTTTTGGAAGACCAAGATACAAGACAATTACCTAAGAATTGACATGTTCCACTTGTGCTCTTCCTATCTACCCTACAACCCGCATAGTCGGCATCCAAAAAACTCTTCATTTCAAATAATCCGGTTTTAGGATACCACAAACCCATTTCAATAGTGCCCTTAAGGTATCTAATTATGCGTTTAACCGCAATTATGTGAGATTCTTTAGGACAAGATTGAAAACGTGCACAAAGACAAACGGAAAACATAATATCCGGCCTACTAGCCGTCAAATAAAGCAAGCTACCAATCATGCTACGATATAATTTAATGTCTACACTTTTACCTTGTTCATCCTTGTCAAGCTTTGTAGTTGTTGCCATGGGAGTTTTGCTTACTTTCGATCCTTCAAGCCCAAACCTTTTGATTAGTTCCTTTGTGTACTTGGCTTGATTGATGAAGATCCCATCCTTCCTTTGCTTGATTTGGAGTCCAAGGAAATAGTTGAGTTCCCCCATCATAGACATTTCGAATTCATCCTTCATGCATGATTCAAAAGCTTTGCAAAGAGATTCATTAGTAGAACCAAAAATAATATCATCCACATAAATTTGCACAATAAGAATATCTTTTTCTACATGTTTTGTAAACAAGGTTGTATCAATTTTACCTTTCTTAAAACCATTTGAAGTCAAAAATGAAGAAAGTCTTTCATACCAAGCCCTAGGGGCTTGTTTTAAACCATAAAGAGCTTTATCTAATTTAAAAACAAAATCCGGATGTGTAGGATCAACAAACCCGGGGTTGTTCAACATACACCTCCTCTTCAATAAATTCATTTAGAAAAGCACTTTTAACATCCATTTGAAATAATTTGAAATCTTTATATGAGGCAAATGCTAGTGTCATCCGTATGGCTTCAAGCCGTGCTACGGGTGCAAAGGTTTCTTCAAAATCGATCCCTTCGATTTGAGTGTAACCTTGGGCAACTAACCTAGCCTTGTTTCTAACTACATTACCCGATTCATCCAACTTATTCTTAAAGATCCACTTAGTACCAATTGTTGGTCTATCGTGGGGCCTAGGAACAAGGTGCCAAACTTGGTTGCGCTCAAATTGATTGAGCTCCTCTTGCATGGCTAGCAACCAATATGAATCGGCCTCGGCTTCGAGGACATTTTTGGGTTCAATATGAGAAATGAATGCATAGTTACCACAATAGTCATGAAGTCTAGAGCGAGTAGTTACCCCTTTTGATACTTCACCTATAACGAGGTCCTTGGGATGATGTGGATTGTATCTCCAATCCTTTGGTAGTGGTTGAGTAGGCTCCACCTCATGTGTTTGATGTTCATTTCCTTGTGCCTCTTCCACTTTAGCTTTGCTTCCTTCATCATCCTTAGGTTTGTCTCCCATAGTAGAAGCATCCTCCAAGGTCACTTTCTCCAAACCTTCATCCAATGCATCTATTTCTACAACATTCTTAACAAACTTGTTAGATTCCTCAAACTTAACATGAATAGACTCTTCAATAGTCAATGATGATCTAATGAAAACTCTATAAGCCTTACTAGTATTTGAGTAACCTACAAAAATAGCCTCATAAGATTTAGGATCAAATTTTCCTAAATTATCTTTTGTATTTAAAACAAAACATTTGCATCCAAAAACTTTAAAATAGGAAACATTAGGTTTTCTAGAAAAATACATTTCAAAAGAAGTTTTAGTAGTATTTTTGCACAAGAAAACACGATTTGATATATAGCATGAAGTATTTACGGCCTCGGCCCACAAATAATGTGGTAGACCATATTCACTTAGCATTGTCCTAGCCATCTCTTGTAATGTTCTATTTTTCCGTTCAACTACTCCATTTTGTTGTGGAGTTCTAGGACAAGAAAGTTCATGCTTTATTCCATGTTCATCACAAAAAGTGGTAAAGGGTTGGTTAATGAATTCACCTCCTCTATCACTTCTTATTCTCAAAATCAAAGAATCTTTTTCTTTTTCTACTCTTTTCTTAAAAGTTTGAAAATAAGAAAATGCTTGGCTTTTATGTTCAAGAAAGAAAACCCAAGTAAACCTTGAAAAATCATCAACCAAAACATAAGCAAATCTATTCCCACTTAGACTTTTAGTTTGTGTAGGGCCAAATAGATCCATATGGATTAACTCCAAAGGACGTGATGTCATGATATCCTTAATTGACTTGAAAGAAGACTTAGTTTGTTTCCCAAATTGACATGCGTCACAAACTCGGTCCTTTTCAAAATTCAAGTAAGGAATACCTTTCACCATTTCCTTTGTGTTTAACCTAGAAATGTGATCAAAAGAAATATGCCCTAATCTCCTATGCCACAACCAAGAGTCATCATCGAGGGCTTTCAAACAAGTAATATTACAAGACATATTTAACATATCAATCATATAAACATTACTTTCACGAAAACCGAAAATACACAAACATTAGAAATTCTATCAATTACTTTACAAGCAACATTATCAAAAACAATATCAAAACCTTTATCACAAAGTTGACTAACACTCAAGAGATTATGCTTGAGGCAATCAACTAAAACTACATTTTCAATTAAAGGAGAGGTGCCAAGTTTTACATTACCAATACCGATGATTTTACCCTTGGCGTCATCTCCGAATGTGACGGTGCCACCTTCATGATATCTTGATAGGGTTGCAAAGTTGTTGATGTCCCAAGTCATGTGCCTTGAGCAACCGCTATCAAGATACCACAAACCCTACGTCGTTGGGCTTTGGAAAGTACCTACATCATTTAAAACAATTGTTGACTTTGGTACCCAAACTTTCTTGGGTCCTTTAAAGTTAGTGCCTCGAACCCAAACATTGTGACGTGATACATTTAACCTATCATAGCAAAAATTGGCTAAGTGCCCTTTCCGTCCACAATGTGAACATGAGAACACTCTACCATACATGAATGCATGATGTGTATGTGTAGTGTGAGCATGTTTTGGGGTTTTGCCATGTTGTTTAGGTTGTGTAGTATGAACATGAACATGAGCATGAGCATTTTTCTTTGGGGCTTGTTTCTTAGGAAACATAGCCTCAATTTTCTTTTTGTTAAATTCACAATCTTTCAAAATAACACTTAAAGAATCTAATCTTTCCTTAAGCATAGAAACTTCATTTGAATCAATTAGTGGGGCCTTACCTTTGCAAGAAATCTTATATTTTTCAAAATCATTTTTGGTAGTGGCCAAAGTGGAAACCAAATCATCTTTTTCTTTTGTAAGAGTAAAAACTTGAAGACTTAAAGATTCATTATCCTTTTTCATTTTAAGATATTTTTTCTTTAAGAAATCATAGTTTTGTGATAACTCAACAAAAGCCTCTTCTAACACATCCATAGAAAGTTCATTATCATGAGAAGGGGAAGAGGTTACCTTGCTTGTGCCTTCATTAGCCATGAAGCACATGTTGGCGGTGTCTATTTCTTCCTCGGATTCGGTCTCCGAATCCCAAGTTGCCTTCATAGCCTTCTTCTTGTAAGGCTTCTTTGATGTGGAGGGCTTAGCTTTGTCCGGACACTCCGCCACAATGTGTCCGGGCTTTTGGCAATTGAAACAAGTGATCTTTCTTTCTTCTTTGCCTCCTTGCCATCTTCTTCTACCTTGGTACTTCGCCTTGTTGTACATCCTCCGGACATTCTTAACAAGGAGTGAGAGCTCCTCATCATCTTCTTCTTCATCGTCTTCATCGGAGTGTGTAGCTTGACTCTTGAAGGCGATAGTCTTCTTTTTGGAAGGAGCCATATCCTCCCTTGCTTTCCTTTCCATCTCATGGGTTTTGAGGTTCCCAATGAGACCTATAAGCTCCATCTCTTCATTGTCGTTGAGTTCCTTCAAGGTTGTTGCTTTAACTTCCCATGAAGGAGGAAGAGCCCGGATGATCTTCCTTACCCTTTGATCATTGTTGATATCTTCACCTAAAGAAGAGAGTCCATTAGTAATCTTGGTAAATCTTGTAACCATATCATCTATGGTTTCATTTTCTTGCATGCTAAATGTTTCATATTGAGACCGAAGAAGGTCAATCTTAGCCTTCTTTACTTGTGAGGTCCCCTCATGAGTGACTATCAAGTGTGACCAAATCTCAAATGCGGACTTGCAATGTATAACCCTAGCTATGTCATCATCATTTAGGGCTTGAAGAAGTGCATAGTGAGCTTTGGCATTGGCATCGAATTCCTTAGTCTCTATTTCGGACCAAGTGGATTCGTCACCGGGGGGTACACTAAAGGACTTAGTCACGGCCTTTGCAACTCGGCTACCTAGAGATTGCAAAAACACGGTCATCTTAACTTTCCATATGGGAAAGTTAAGTCCATCAAACTTAGGAGGGGTCTTAATTCCATCGGCCATTTTTACTATATGAATGTGAATGAAATGATTAGCAAATTAGGATCTTCTCTAAGGTGGTTAGACCAAATCCTAGAGTCCAAGCTCTGATACCAATTGAAAAACACCTAGAGGGGGGGTGAATAGGTGTGAATGCTAATCTAATGATCTTTTAAACTTTAATAAAATGAGTGATGCAACGATCTCTCAAAACACGACTAAGAGCCGAATACCCCTTGCGAGGTTCTGAACTCCTTCCTCCCAATTCCCCTAGATATGGGTTAGAGGTGCGCAATGCAACCGTGTTGTATGAGATATGATCGAACAAGTAAATGATGAAATGCTATGATGAAATACACACAAGCAATATAGCAAGTAAAGTGAACAAGACAAAATTGCACAAGTAAAAGGTTAGTTCTCAAGCAAATAATTCAAGATAATATAAGGCAAGAGAAATTGAAAGCAAGAATAACGCAAAGGCAATCGCAAATAAGATGATTTGTTTCGAGGTTCGAGCACACTTGCTCTAGTCCCCGCCTTCACCTCCGTGAAGGGTTTCCACTATCCACCGAGGATGCCTTTACAATTTGGTCTACCGAAGACCGAGCACCGAGCTCCACCAAGTACAAAGGACCTCTACCGAAGAGGTTGCTCCACAAGGAAAGGATTACAAGAACCAAGTGATCACAACAAGATCACTACACTTTTCTCAAACTCTTTTACAAACACTCTCACTTCAATTACAACTTCACTATAGAATGAGTATAGGATTTTTGGCTCTATGAAGTGTGGTGAGAAAAACTTCAGTTGTAGAGTGATATTAGCAATCAAACACAACTGAAAAACTAGCTCAAAAAGAATTGAAATGAAAGCTTTAAACTCTTTTCTTTTTTCTTTTGAAAACAATGCAAACTTGAGGATTTTTCTAAGTGATATGCAAGAGAGACTTCTCCTCTATTTATAGGCTTAAAAATAGGTTAAAAACAATTTCTTTTTGTCTTATTTTCTCTGAAAAAGCTCCCCAACAAATCTCCAAAAATCTGTTAAAGCTGAAAAAGAAATAGATTTTTCAGAACTGCCCAAAGAGGAAAGAGCCGTTGCCTTGTTGCAGGCTTGGCGGTCGACCGGTCCGGTCGACCGCCAGCCCTGCTGGAAAGAGCCGTTGGCTCTCGGTCGACCGTCCGGTCGACCGACCCAAAAGGAGGAAACACAGTTTCCTTATTCCGGTCGACCGTCCGGTCGACCGAAATATCCCGAGAGCAATCTGCTCTCCGTCGGTCGACCGGTTCGGTCGACCGACGGACATGCACAAACAGTGCATGTCCAGACACATCGCCGGTCGACCGGGCCGGTCGACCGATGTTGCCTGAAACTGAAAAACTGGGCTGTTTTGAAGATGGAATTTTTGTAAAAATATTTTAATAATACCAATAGCTAAGTATTATGCAGAAAATAGTTTATACACATGTTTAAACAAGTTTTTCAGGATATAAAGCTTTGGTACATGTATATATAAACTAAGGCATAAAACTTAGAAATAACCATTTTCAAAACATAGGAAATACATGAAACAAGTGTGTGTGCAAATCCTAGAGCCAAATTTCCTATATTCAAACTTTAACATTCTAAACTTACAAACTTCTAAAAGACTTCAAAGCAATGCTTCAAGATGGGCTATCTTCACTTGATCTTCAATTTTGCATCTTGAGCCCAATAGGAGTTGACTTGAGTCCAAAACCTTGTATTTGTGAGAGAAGACTTCTAGTATGAATAGAAATCTGAAAACACACTTAAACAACAAATGTTATTAGTACAAATAACTAATATGTTTTGTAATCATCAAAATACACTAATCATGGGTGATTGTAACCTTGGGCCAACAATTATGTAAATCCACATGCTATTAGAATCAAGATATACATATAGTCTATAAACATCAAAACATGTGGCAAAAACAGAAATCATACAACACATCACCATTGTTTAGCTATTACAACACATGTTATTTATCAAAACATGAATCATTAAACAAAAATCATACAATCATAAACATCCAAATGGTCATAATGCAATGCATGTGCATTAGATCTAGGGCATACATGTTAGTTTAAACAAGGTGAGAACATAAATATAGATCCATATAAAACATGGGTGCTCAAGTAACTAAACATGTATAATACTAATCTAATCAACATGACATAAGAATAATGAACAATAAAACAAGACATGCTATGAATAGTTGAACTTGAAAAGCATGCAAATAAAAATTGGAGTTAGAGAATGATACCAAACCGATGAAGGTACATCTCTAGTTCTCCAAACCACGGTGGTTCTCCCACCAAATCCCCTTGAGAGTGAAATATCCAAATGGTTCTCTTTTAGGCTTAGAACGCATCCACCTCAAGGCACCAATACTCTCACGTGATGCGAGAGCTCCCACCTACATCAAAAAGCATAGAGGTGATCTTTGGTACCCATTTTCTTTTGGGTCCACGGGGGTTAGTATCTTTTCTAACCCAAACAAGATTAGTTGCTAAATTTTCATGATAAACACGATCATAACAAAATCTAACAAGGTGGCCTTTTCGACCACAATGTGTACAAGTGTACACATGAGCATACATGTTATGGTTGTGTGCGTGATGAGCATGTGTATGCCGTGATGGGTGTACATGTAAAGTTGGAACTTGTTTCTTGCGAACCAAGGTTTCCAAGCGTGTATGATTCAAAGTACATTGGCTCAAAGTGGAGCCCAAACAATCTACACTTTTCTTCAAAACATTTATGTCATTTTCAATAGTTGAAGATAAAGTGGAGCAAGCAATAGGAGTGCTAGAACAAGAAGGTATACTAGCATGACAAACATGAGAATCTATATCAATTTTTAAAGATTCATTTTTCTTTAAAACCAAATCCAATTCTTTTGTAATGAAATCAATTTCATTTTTCAAAACAATGTTATCTTTTAAAACAAAATCCAATTTAGAAGATAAAACCTCATTGTTTTTCACAACATCATCACAATCATTTTTGCCTTTTAAAACATCAATCTCATTAAGGGCAAGGTATAGTTGAGATCTTAGTGAGTCACGTTCACTAGTAATCTCTTCCTTCTCTTGCAAAACCAATTCAAAATTAGAGCACAAATCCTTTAATTCATTTTCAAAACAAGATTATCCTCTTTCAAAAGTTTGTGTTTTTCCAAGAATTTTTCAAGCTTTGTGGCAAGTTCCATATTTAAGGTTTGAGCTTCTAAACAACCATCACAATAGGAACTAGAGCAATCATCTAATTGAGAATCCGATTGTACCTCAAGGGAGTCTTTCCCTTGGACCACGAGGCAATGCTCGTCGGACTTGTCTCTCCTAGATCTCCTCAACTTGTTGATAATCCTTGGTAGCTCGGGAGAAGTCAATATGCTCCAAACTGCAAAAGCCGAATCATAACGATCAAACACCGGTAAAAGATCTTCATTAAGAGATGCTCTAAGTGTTTAAGTGCTAATGCATTTGCCTTTTTATGCTTGTTATGATTTGGGTAGGATTCTTGAGTGGTGGCTTGATAAACTATATGTCCTAGGTTTTTCAAATGACTACTCATATTGGCCTTCCAAACATCAAGCCAAAAAAAGTCAAATATAGGAGGGCTATCCATAAGTGCAAACTAAATGTGAGCAAATGAAAAATGTAAATGAAGATTAGCAAACCAAGATCTCACTCCTAGGTGGTTAAACCTAAATATCAGGAGCGTAGGCTCTGATACCAATTGAAAAGTCACCTAGAGGGGGGTGAATATGTGATATAGCTAATCTATGAACTCAATGCGGAATTTAAAAACTTAATGCAATACACTCAAGTGCAATCAACAAGTGATGCACACACAACCAAGCCAAGCAATTATGAATGCACAATATGAATAGTTGCAAGGCACAAAGTAAAGAGAGAGATAGAGAGAGAGTCAATGGATCAAGCGCAAACAACAAGATATGTTTCGAGGTTCGAGCACCCAGCTCTACATCCCCGCCTTCGACACACGAAGGATTTCTAATCCACTAGCAAGTCTACAAAGAACTCTCACAAGGTGTACCCAACTCCTATCTTTACAATCACAAACTCCTCCTTGAGGCAAGCTCCAATCCAACAAAACAATCACCTCACAACTTGAGGGATTAGCACAAAGCAAACACAAGGATCACCTCACAACTTGAGGGATACAACCCAAAGGCACAAAGCCAAGAAAAGATTGGGTTTACAACTTGGTGGTCTAAACAACAACCACAAACAATTTCTTCTCCCACACAAAGATCCTATAGAATAAGAAAGTAGATGTAGCTCAAGTGTGGAGAAAACCAATGGAATGGAAATCAAAATAACAAAGAAAATCCTTGGGAAAAACTGAAACTAAGATATAGATGTTGAATCAAAACACTTTTCCCAAAAACCCTTTTCTTTGATATTCCAAACCCTAGCAAAAACACCAAATAGATTATTCAATTTAAATCCAAAAACTTCTTTTGATTGCTGTGAAAACACCAGAGAGTAAGGAAAATTCGCACAAAAAATCTTATGGAAAACTGGCAATTAATGGGGTATTTATAGCCCCCAGAAAAATATAGCCGTTGGCAGCCAAATCTATCAAAAATACCCTGCCGGTCGACCGTCCAACGGTCACATTTTGACCGTTACCAGCTACCGGTCGACCGCCCGGGTCGACCGAAACAAACAGAGACTAGCCTGCATACAGTCGGTCGACCGTGCGGTCGGCCGGCCCAATAGGCAGCCAGCGTGCACGTATCCGTGCACGTCGGTCGACCCGAACGGGCGACCGGCTACTTGGTGCGGCCGACCGTTCGGGTCGACCGACCTAACCTGGTAGAGGCTGTTCTGGTCAACAAAAACTGAGGAATTAAATATCCAATAAATTCTTGTAAACTACTTAAAAATTCCCAAAAATAGTTTTAACAATTTGCATTGATATATAAACATATGATAAAAGTTTTGACTCAAATATCAAGCAATTAAAACTGTTTTTGTATCTTACAATATTTTCTAAAAACCAAAAACCGTATTTTCTAAAACTTGGATTTTTGAATAGAAAATACGTTTTGTCCAAAACTCTTCCAAATACAAAACATGATATTAAACAACATTTAGGCATGATGTATATGGATATAATCCTATATACATGAAACATATATATATCCATGTTTTTGACATTAATTCCAAAATATGTTTTGTTAAAAATACCAAAACATAAAACACATGAATAAGTAAGTCAAAACTAAGTTTGTCTAGGAAATTAAGCCTGCATGTATATAGAACAAATATAATATACATTAAACCATGTAAACTTGTTTTGAACTATCTATTCATGAAAACCAAGATCGGTTAAACCAAAAACGGAAAAACCGAAACCCAATATTCAAAACATGAAACGTGTGTGTTGTGAACTTGAGCATATCATACTATTCTAATCTTTACAATTTGGATCTAAACACAAAACTAAACTAGGTACCGAAGTCTTCTTGATCCAAAACTCCTTGATCCACCGAGCAAGTGCTATATATGATCTTTGACGCTTGGGCTCTTGAATCAACATGTGAAAGCTTCCAAATCATCTTGTTGAAGCTAATCACCTACTAATAACTTGATTAATGATCTGAAACTAAAATCACAAGATTATTAGTACACATAACTACATGAGTTAATCATCATCAAAACTAGGGTGGAAGGCCTTTGGGCCAACAGTAAAAGCTTCCCCTCAAATGATGCTCTATTTTTTCAAGTATAAAACATGAAAACTTATACATATATGAGCATGTACAAAACATGAAACCTACATATATGAGATAAACATGTACAAAACACAAACATGTACAAAACATAAAACATATACATATATGAACATATACGAAACATGAAACCTACATATATGAGATAAACATGTACAAAATATGAACATGTACAAAACATGAAACCAAAGCATGAAACCACCAATACTTCTCCCCCTTTTGTCATACATCAAAAAGGGTTAGGAAACAACCAATAAACATTATATGCATAAACAAGATATAAACATGAATATATGCATATATAAACTCAAATATCTCTTCCCTTTTTTATCAATTCATCAACAAAGGGGCTAAGGAAAAAACAATAAATTGTCATATCATCAAATCTTAAAGACCAAAAATTAAGGTTTTTTTTAATACCAATTTAAAATTTTAAATAAATATATTGATACTAATTGAAAAATATTGATACCAATTAAAGGTAAAAACTAAAATTTAGATAAACACTAAAATGATTTTGCAATAAGGATACCAAATAGAGAATAATACCAATTTAAGATCATTGATACTAATATCGAAAATGTTAGCATATATCAAACCAAAGTATTTACATCATAAATGGTGGGAGTAAGATACCAATTTGAAATGAAAACTGATACAAATTGAAAATACAACCATTACTAATTTTACATAAAACCAATTTAAAAATAAGAATTTTCCTCCTCCTTTATGAAATACTAAAAGAAATAATGCATAAGCTTGTAATAGATACTAATTAAAAATAATTGACATGATGAACTAAATCAAACTTAGCAAACATAATTTGTGCTTTTTCAAAAAAAATTGTAAAAACATGTGAAACAAGCACAATCAAATCATATATATATGTATGTATGGATATACCAATTGAAATATGATGCATATATAGAAAATATATATGAGTATACAGATATATGAAATATCAATTTTGATACCAATAGAAATATAATGAGGATCAAGTGTATAACTCAAACCTACCACCCTTATCATGCACAAGTTTAAAAGATATTTAAGAAGGGTATACAAGGCATGGTCACCTATCCAACTACCCTTAGAAGGTAGGGGTTTTCAAAAATCATGATTTGAAAGTAAATAGATATAGTTTGAAAACTCTACCATTTGAAGAATAGAAACTAGTTTTAATGATATTTAAAAAAACTAGTAAGAAATCCTTCAAAATATGAAATTAAATCATACATCCCATGAAAACATGAAAATCACATAATAATTGACACTCAAAGTCTATAAAGTACATATATGCTCATGAAAATAAAGTCATGAGTAAACACCAAATATAGAGTGTAAGAATCATGTAATCAACAAAATCATGAAAATAGGGCATTTAAGCTCAAATCAAATTCCTTTACAAACCTGAAAAACATAAAAGTTTAATTTTCATCAAAATAAAACAAACCTCAAGACATATGTATGTTTTGCATAAAATAGAGTATACATACTTATCCAAGCATAAACGAGTCCACAACAGTATATTGCATGAAGGCAAGTAGCTCAAGGATGTACATATATATCTATTAGTTTAGACAAAAGTAACATATACATGAAGCTAACACATTATCATGAAACCATGTGCAAAAATAGAAAATACAAGTGTAAATGAGAGAATCATCAAAACTAGGCTATACAAGTACATGTAATGAGTACAAGTGAGCAATGAAGTACAAACACATAATAACCAAGTGTAGCTCACTACTTATACAAGTATATACACAAGTTTTAATGAAAATTATATTTAAACAAGTAACCAAAATCATGAAGTACAAAATCAAGCACATAAACCAAAACATGAATCTAAACATGATCAATCATAATGAGCAATGAAACCAAAACATGCTAAAACATTTATATGAAAGCATGTGAATAAAATAGGAGTTAGAGATTGTTACCAAAACCAATAGGGTAATCTCTTAGTCGCCAAACCAAGGTGGTCCTCCCACCAAATATCTTTGAAAGTGATGCATCCAATGTAGTGTCCATTAAGCACAAATGTATCCACCATCAAGGCACCATTACTCTCACGTTAAGTGAGAGCCCACACCTACATCAAATACAATAGGGGTGGATTTTGGTACCCATATCTTATTTGGGTCCATGGGGGTTAGCACCTTTCCTAAACCAAACATGATTATTAGTACCATTTATACGATCATAACAAAATTTAGCTAGATGATTTCGGCCACAATAAGTACATTTATGAAATCTCCCATACTTGAAAGTATGATGTGCATGATGAACATGTGGTTTATGAGTATGGTGAACATGTGGTGTATGATCATACTTGGTGTGTGTGTGAGCATGTGTAGTATGAATGTGTTTCTTTAAAGAATTTTTCTTTGAGAACATGTCTTCTAATTTGGCTTTGTTAAACTCACATTTCTTTAAAACATTCCCAAATTGTTGATTTTAGTTTTAAGATAGAAATTTCATTTTCATCAATCTTGGAAAACTTAGCTTTACATGAAATTTTGTATGCATCAAAATCTCTTTGTGTTGAAATAATAGTGGAAGATAATTCATCCTTTTTTTTGTAAGAATAGCAACTTGGTTGTTAAGCATTTCATTTTCCTTTTTCAATTTTAAACAATCTTTCTTCTTAGAATCATAATTTTCTTAAAGTTTAATGAAAGCTTGTAATAACTCTTCTTTGCTTATTTCAATATCATCATAAGATGGTTCAGAAGTTATCTTAGGTATATTTGCCATGAAACACATGTTAGCCGTGTCAACTTCATCATCGGATTCACTTTCCGAATCCCAAGTGGCTTTGAACGCCTTCTTTACAAACGGCTTCTTTTGCTTCATGGTTATCTTGTTCTTGAAATCTGGACATTCGACCATAATGTGTCCAGGTTTCTGACAGTTGTAGCATATGACCTTCTCCTCCTCTTTCCCTTCCCATTGCCTTTCGTGGTTGAGCTTTTTCTTGTGGTACATTCTTTTTACATTTCTCACAAGAAGAGATAGCTCTTCATCTTCTTCTTCATCTTCTTCATCACGGAGATGGTGGAGGTAGACTTGAAAGCAATAGACTTTTTCTTTTGAGGCGCCATTTCTTCTCTAGTCTTTTTTTTCCATCTCATGAGTCTTAAGGTTACCAATAAGACTGATGAGCTCCATCTCGTCTTTATCGTTCAATTCCTTCAAGGTGGTAGCTTTGATTTCTCAATGATGAAGGGAGTGCACGAATCACCTTACGCACCTTTTGGTCGTTGTTGATTTCATCACCTAGAGAAGTAAGAGCATTTGTGATTTTAGTAAACTTAGTAATCATATCATCAATAGATCCATTTTCTTGCATTCTAAAACTTTCATATTGGGAACGCAAGAGATCAATTTTAGCTCTCTTGACTTGTGATGTTCCCTCATGAGTGACCAATAAGTGTTGCCAAATCTCATAGGCGGATTTGCAATAGATAACCCATGTTAAGTCATCCTCATTTAATGCTAAAAGCAAGGCATTTTGAGCCTTCGAATTTGTATCAACTTCCTTGGAGGTAAGATCAGATCAAGTGTCCTCCTCACCTACAGGTGCACTATAGGGCTTGGTCAAAGACTTAGCAACTCGGCTACCTAGAGATTACAAAAATATGTTCATCCAACTTTCATATAGGAAAGTTGAGTCTATCAAATTTGGGTTGGGTCTTAATGTTATCGGTCATCTTTACTAATGGATGACGAAGATATGAAAATAGTGATTAGCAACTTATAGGATCTCTCTAAGATTGTAAAGCCAAAAGCTAGAGTCCTACCTCTGATACTAATTGAAATTACACCCAGAGGGGGGGGTGAATAGGTGTAAGGCTAATCAATTTAAAATCCAATGCAAAATAAAAATTATATGATGCAAACGATCACTCAAAGTAAGATTAGAAGTTGTACGCCGTGAAGGGTTATAAATTTCTTCTCGTGATTCCTCTAGATAAGAGTTTGAGGTGCTCAATGCAATCTTATTGTAAGAGTATAGATCGACAATAGATGAACGAAAATAAAGTGGATAAGAGACAAGAAATCAATCGCAAATAAATAGATTTGTTTCAAGGTTCGAGCCACCGCTCTACGTCCCCGCCTTCACTCAGAAGGATTTCCGATCCACTAAAATTTTCACAAAGGATTATATTCACTAGGGAGTACCCAACTCCTCAATCACACTAATCAGTCACATGTATTGCATATATATTGTCATATTACCATGCTTATTATCTAAATAAATCATATTAATAAGTTCTATTTTTCTTTATAAAATGCAGGCCCATTGCTAAAGGATAGGAAAGAGAAACGAGCCCAAAAGCCCATCAAATTCTAATTTAATTCAGAATAAATTTGAAATTAGGGAATCAGAGCAGATCTTGGCAAATCAGAGAGGCTGAAAACCGATTGAAATGGATCCTCCCAAAGCAAGTGGTTAAAGCCAACAATCAAAGGCGTTTCGTCAAATCCAGAAGCTGAAACAAAGAATCCAGCAAGACAAAAGGGAGCCAAAGTCCACGCCACCTACTCCTCCACCAGGATGTGGCCACTTGGCCACATCCTGGCCGCGGATCCGCGGCCCAAGCTGCGGATCTGCGGCTTGTTGGTGGAGATAAGGGGAGCGTTTGCTCCCCTTATCTCCTCACTCCTTTTCCTCTGAGGTTTTACCTATAAAAAGCAGGGTTTGTACAAAAAAAAGGAATCGGAACTTAGATTTAGTTTTTTCTCTTTGTTTTTAAGGCTTTAGGCTCTTTGTTAGATAGTATAGAAGTTGTATCTTTGTTTTATAATTTGTAGTTCAGTGCAAATACCAGTGAGAGAGAGGAATTGAGTGATTGTATTCTGAAGATTGAAGTGACACCAATACAAGGATCAAGCTATCTCTTCTTCCACTCCATGTTACGGTATGTCTTACTTTATTTACTTGCATTGTTCTTTATCTTCCATGGGTAACTAAATCGATTTTTTAGGCTCACTATTATTCCTCTCTCTGATCCCCCTTCTTTTCGAATGGTTTTGATGAAAAGACCCAATGAATCATTTGCATGCCTAACTTAAGCCTTTCTTCTTGAAAGTGTTCTTGAAGGCACATGAGGATGGGTTTGAATTTTTAAACTTCCACTTCTTTTAAAAAAATGTCTCTTGAACTTATTTTTATCTCATACCTGAACTACTTGATGATTTAACATTCAACTCAAGATGATTTCTTAAAGAAAAGAGTTTAACTTTTCAAAACTATCTTATGTGCTTTGCTTAAAGCTTTCTAAACTCAATCTTATGTTTTGCCTATGATCAAGTTGAGGCACTAAGGATTTCAAAAGAAGAACACATCGTTGAGTAGTGAGATGTGCGCCCAGATCTTCTTCGTATTAAAAAAAATAACAAATCACTTTTCAAGCTTCATAAAAAATCACCTTTTCCAAAGTCTTCTCTAAATTTTAAGTTTTTCTTTAATCACTTCCTTCTCTCCAATCTCATTTCAACTAAAAACTACACCATTCTTAGCTTTCTAAACAAAGCACCAAAAAGCTTTCATCGCATTTCTCCTCGTGGACACGACCCGTTAGCCCAAACTACACTGGAATTCTCTTTTCACTTTGATTTTGCAATCAATTTTTGGCGCCGTTGCCGGGGAGGAACGGTGTATTTATTTTTAACAAGTTTGGTGTCTTATTTCAGGGACGTCAAGATTCAGATTTAGCACTCAAGTTTTGCAAGAGAAGACTTGGTACTCTGTGCCCCTACTCTCGAAAGTAGGAAACAGAAATTCAAGAATTGCATTGCAAAAGTTGAAAATTTTGTTGGACTACTAAAAGCTCTTTTTTGCAGGACATATTTCTTGCAAAAATTAAGTTTTTTGTGTTATTATTCTTACTATATCTGCTATTCACAATCCTATTTAATCCAATAGTAATTTGAGTGATTGCTAATTGCTTAAAAGAACGTTTAGACTTGCATTCTAGGCATTTATCTAATTACGTTTACTTTACAATTACTATTGAAGATAGCTAGAGACAAGGTACATATGCATAGCATAAGTTTAGAAAATATTCTTGAGTGATATTTGCTCTTGAATGCTACTTTCTATATCTTACACACTTTGCACAATTAACTCTAAGGGCAAAACCCAAATCAAGATAAGGTGGGAAAGTCATTACCCTTCCTTAGCCCTCAAACCATCTCCAAGCACGCACAACCTAAGCCTAAAAAAATCTGATAGATATTGGCCTCAGGGACATCTCAAACTCACTAGGAGATTACCCTAAGGGGGAAGGTGTTAGAATTTGACTCCTGTCAAATCAGCGTCTAGGAAAGGGATTGAGGGGCGAAACCCTGAAGGGTGGTTTGGCTTAATTAGGCCCGTCGCTTTTGCGTGGATACCTCCCCCAATCTTACCCTGACCTGGCTGATTAGCTGTGGTCAAAGTCTACATTATACCTCCTGTGGACAATCAACCAGTTAGGAGTTGTCTAGGTCAAGGTTACCTTAGACTAGACTTGGTTGATTACTCTTGTTGACTATTGGTAAACTTGTTTGTGATTGTGATTGTGTTTGTGTATGCAAATGTGGTCAAGAGACCCTAATTCATTTAGGTTAACTAGAAACACATCACGCCCAAGTTTGAATCAAGACCAGATCCGGTTATGGCTCAACCGACATATCTGCAGGATAGGCTCTATCCATTAGAACCTCACTTCCATCTTACAGCCAACTTCCACCGGTTCGTGAATACAATTTGAGCTCAAGCCTCAATTTATCAACACACTCCCCAAGTTTCATGGCCTAGAGTCCGAAGATGCTTACTTCTTCATAAGAGAATTTGAGGAAGTATGTCTAATGATGAAAATCTCACACCTTGTAGATGATGCTATTAGGTTGAGATTTGTCCCTTTCGCTCTTAAGGACTTAGCCAAGAAATGGCTTTACAGCTTAGCGGCTGGCTCTATCACATCTTGAGATGCTTTCATCAAGGTCTTCTTGAAGAAATTCTATCCAATCATAAGACTGCTCTCATTAAGAAGAACATCATGCAATTCAAGTAAGAACCTAATGAGCCATTTTGGAGGTACTTTGAACGCTTTTAAAGACTCCTTGTCCAATGCCCTCATCATGGAATAGAGAAATGATGACAATACCAAATTCTTTATGACGGTTTAGACTATTCGACCAAGACCCCTTAGAAAGTATATGCCAAGGGGGTTCTTACAGAAGGATGAAAAGAAGGATGGGATTTATATGAGAATCTAGCTGAAAAGACCATCCAATGGGAACTTACTAGTGAAACCTCGAGGAACTCAAACTCCATCTCTTCAAAAGGAGGTCTTCATTCTATTGAATCATCCATAGTTAATGAGGCTAAGTTAGCTAACGTAGCTAGAAGACTGGAAGCTTTAGAAACTAAGGAACCAAGTCCAGTCAATCAAGTCAGCCCAAACCAATTTCCAACTCCGGGCTACACTTACTGTCAAGCCATGAATCATATATTTGAGGAGTGTCCTGTGTTTCAGGCTCAGCAACAATATCCTGAAACTGATGAATGTAACCTTTTCAAGGCCGAACAATAATTCTTACGCACAACGTACAATCCTGGCTGGAGAAATCACCCGAATTTCTCATGGAGCCAAAATAACAATGACCACTCACGGTCAAATCATGCTAGCCACTTCCATCATGCAAATAATTCTTAATCATCAACTAAACTTTTCAATTTCCACAATAATTCTCCCAACCATCCATCGACTTTTCAAACTATCAACAAAACTTTTCCAACCAAGCTCCACAATCTTCCATCCAGAATCCTCAACTAGAAAGGAGAATGACTGACTTTGAGAGAAACATGGAAAGATACATGAAAAATCAAGATTCTCTCATGCAAACCATACAGAGGCTAAAGGTTCAAATGAGTCAATTAGCCACTCCACAGAATGAGAGACAAAAGGTATCTTGCCTAGTCAGCCAATAATGAATCCTAGGAATTCTCAACAAGCTCATTTGGCTGAGGATCAATCAATGAATCAATGTAATGTTGTTCATACATTGAGGTCGAGAAAGAAAGCTGATAATCAAGTGTCAATACCATCTAATCCCATTCAGCACAACCACAATCAAGCATCCACCTCGTCTAATCCTACTCCTCCTAGATCTAACGAATCTGAAAAAGATAAGTCAACCAGTTAGGTGCACTAGCCTATAGTACCATTTCCTAATAGGCTGAAAAATAACAAGCAAAATCCACACATGTATAAGATAATTGAGATTTTAATCAAGTGAAGATAAATGTGCCACTTCTTGATGCCATCCAACAAGTCCCATCCTATGCTAGTTTCTTAAGGACATGTGCACCAAGAAGAGAAAGACTAATGTACCAAAAAGGTCTTCTTAGCCACTAACATTAGTGAGCTACTGTCAGGTCCGATCCTGTCAAGTATAAGGATCCAGGTTGTCCCACCATTGCCTGCACAATAGGACAAGCCGAGATTAGTCGTACGCTTCTTGATTTGGGAGCAAGTATCAACTTGCTTCCATTCTCAGTTTATCAACAAACTCAGGTTAGGTGATCTTAGTTCAACTCGAGTCACTATCCAACTGGCTGACCGTTCAGTTAAAGTTCCAAAAGAAAAAATTAATGATGTCCTTATCTGAGTCAGGAGGTTTATTTACCTAGTTGATTTCATAGTTTAGAGACACAACCTGTGTCTAATCATAGGCTCAAACTCCTGTTATCCTAGAGCGACATTCCTTGTTACTGCTAATGCCATCATCAATTGTAGGAATGGGTCCATGAGGTTAACCTTTAGAGACATGACTAGAGAAGTCAATGTCTTCAACTTAGGAAAATAATCCGTGATGTTGAGGACCAAACATTTGAAGTCAACCTCATAGAGAACTTAACAAGTGAACACATAGAAGAATTGGAATTAGAGACTGAATGTGACTTCGGGGTTAGAGTCTGACGACTTAATCTTAATCAGGTTGTTGAGTCAGCTGTGAATTAGACTCGAACCCTATTTCACCAAATATGGAGCCAACTAATTTAACTTATCCTTCAAGTGAGCCTTCCTCTTCCTAGAATGGAAAGCCTTACCTTCGCATCTCAAGTACGTCTATCTAGGCGAACAAGAGACCTTTCCTGTCATCATTGCCTCCATTTAAATAACGGCAAGAGAAAGATCTTAAAGCAATTCTAAGAAAACTTAGGGAAGCCATTGGTTGGACTATGACTGATATAAAGGGATTGAGTCCAACCATCGTTCAACATCGCATTCACTTAATGAAGATTCCACACTTAAAAAAGACTCGTAGCGTAGGTTAACCCTATATTGCAAGAGGCTATTCATGCTGAAATTGTAAAACTCTTAGACAATGGGATAATATACCATTTTGATAGCCAATGGGTCAGTCCTATCCACGCGGTTTCAAAGAAATCCGGTTTCACCGTAGTGAAAAACGAGAATAAAGAGTTGGTCCAAACAAGACTTCCCACGAAGATCCGAGTTTGCATGACTATAGGAAACTTAATGCTGCAACTCGTAAGGACTATTTTCCACTCCCTTCATTGATCAAATGCTTGAACGTTTGGCGGGGGTCACGAGTACTACTTTTTCTTGGAGGTTACTCGGGGTATAATCAAATTCCTATTACTCCTGAGGACAAAGAAAAGACTACGTCATATGTCCATTTGGGACATTTGCTTATAGTTGAATGCCTTTCGGCTTGTGCAATACCCCAACAACATTTCAACGTTGCATGTGAGTCTTTTTTCTGATATAGTAGAACGATTTCTTAGAGATCTTCATGAATGATTTCTCATCTAGAGATTCATTCACTCAATGTCTCTACCATTTAGAACTTGTCCTCCAACGTTGTGCTGAAAAAAATCTGATACTAAACTGGGAGAAATGCCACTTCATGATAAAACATGAAATTGTCTTGGGTCATGAAATCTCCAAGAAGGGAATGAAGTGGATAGATCAAGATTGAGGTTACTGCTAAGCTCCCATGCCCAAATGCGTGAAGGATATTAGATCCTTATTAGGACAAGCTGATTTTTACCGAAGATTTATCAAGGATTTTATCAAGATTGCTAGTCCCTTTACTAACTGTTAGCTAGGATGTGTCCTTCACTTTTGATGCTGAATGTATGAATTCTTAGGAGAAGCTTAAGAGAGAGCTTATTTCTGCGCCAATATATTGCACCGGATTGGTCTAAGCCGTTCGAAATTATGTGCGATACTTCTAATTTTGCCATAGGCTCTATCCTAGGATAACACATTGATAACAAGCAGCATGTGATTTACTACTTAGTAGGACTCTCAACGATGCTCAATTGAACTACAGTACTATTGAAAAGGAATTCTTAGCAGTAGTATTTGCTTAGAGAAATTTCGTCCCCTACTACTAGGGTCTAAACACACCATTTTCACCGATCACTCTGCGCTTAGGTACCCATGATGAAGAAGGATGCCAAGGCCCGACTCATTCGTTGGATCCTCCTTCTTCAAGAATTTGATCTCAAGATTCGAGACAAGAAAGGCGTAGAAAATGTCGTTGCTGACCATCTTTCACGAATCCCTAATTCTCCATGCAACGAATTACCCATAAATGAGTATTTTCCTGATGAAAATCTCTTAGCTATCTTTAGGGAATCTTGGTTTGCTGATATAATGAATTACTTAGTCACAAACCTAAACTCCGTCTCATTGGTCCAAAAATGATATATACCGGTTCTTATCCCAAGTCTGGTATTTCTTTTGGAAAATTATTAGGAGATGCATTCCCGATGAGGAGGTTAAGAGTGTTCTATCCTTTGTCATGAACTTACATGCAATGGACACTTTGGTCCCCCGCAAGACTACTGAAAAAGTGCTACAAAGTGAGTTCTATTGGCCCACTTTATTCAAAGATGCTTATGAATTTTGCAAGACGTGGCCTAGATGCCAGATGGTAGGAAGGATCTCAAAATGAGATATGATGCCCTCAACCCAATTCTAGAAATAGAACTCTTGATGTTTGGGGCATCGACTTTATGGGCCATTCCTAATTCATTGGAAACCAATACATGCTATGGACTATGTGTCTAAGTGGGTAAAAGCCATTCCTAGTAGAACTAATGATAACAAAATTGTCATAAGTTTTTGAAAGAGAACATTTCCGGGGGCTTCGGAATCCCTCGTGCTATCATCAGTGATAATGGCACTCACTTTTGCAATAGATCCTTTGAAGCTCTTTTGCGAAAGTATGTCATCACTCACAAGTTGTCCACACCTATCATCCTCAAACCAGTGGCAGGTGAGGTTTCAGTAGACAAGTCAAGCTTATCTTGGAGAAGACTGTGAACCAAAACACGGAAAGATTGGTCCACCAAACTTGTAGATGCTCTATGAGCTACAGGACCGCTTTCAAGGACAATTCTAGGGATGTCTCCTTATAGGTTAGTCTATGGTAAAGCTTGTCACCTACCCGTTGAGTTAGAGCACCGGCCTTAGGGCAATCAAGCAGTGAATTTCAACTTGACTAAGGCCCGGTGACCTTCAGAAAATTACAAATTTCTGAATTATAGGAGTTAGAAATGAGGCCTATGAAAATGCTAAGATCACTAAAGATAGAGTTAAGATTTTTCATGATAAACATATCATAAGAAAGACTTTTGTCCCCGGACAAAAGTCTTACTCTATAATTCTAGGCTTCATCTTTTTCAGGAAAATTAAAAATCAAGATGGACTGGGCCATTCGTTGTAAAAACGTGTTTTCACACGGTGCTGTAGAGATCAGAGACACCAACAATGGAAATAACTTTAAGGTAATGGTCAACGCCTTAAACCTTTCTTGGAATCGGTGCCGATAAATGAAACGGCTATGGGTCTTTTTGACTCAGGTATCGATAACTTTCTCTTTTACATTTTATTTCATGCATCTATACATTTCTTTCATACA
>JAVJIF010026250.1:0-86612 GCA_038442645.1 Agave tequilana
AGCTAACAATCCTCCCTAGGATCTAAACACACCAAAATACCCAAATCAATTATCCTCCCTCAGGATCTAGACACCCAACAGATAACCCAAAAAAAACGATCATCAATTTGGATCTAAAACTCATATAAAATCACCAAACTCCAAGTATTAAAAAAGAATACATATTTTGAAAGGAGAATAACCTAACAAACACCAACATCTTCCTCCCCCTTTTTCTATTTTTTTTACTGTTACTGAACAGTACCACTGCTGTACTGTTCACGTGAATAGTAAAGTTTTTTTTTTCTAAAAATGATTTGAATTCAAATCATATTTGAAAAAGAAGAAAAAGAAAAGATAAGATACAAGAAGAAGAGGAGAAGATGTTAGATGATCTTTTGATGGTAAGTGGAAATAGTGACGATAAGGTTGCGAAGGATGGCTTTGGTACCATGAGAAGATTTAGACTATGAAAATTAGAGAGTTGATGAGTCCTCTCTCTATATTCTTATTTATAGGTAAATACAATTACAATTCAAAACATGAGTAGGACTCCTAATACATAAAGAAACACGACTCCTAATTAAGTAACTATAGGACTCCTAATGCATAAAGCAATACAACTCTTAATTAGGTAACTATATGACTCCTAATACATAAAGCAACATGACTCCTAATTAGACTCCTAATAAAACTCATATTTCCTAACAATAAGCACAGTGTGGAAATTTTAGTAATTTACCAACTCCAAGACATATGTGGCAACTTCGAAAGGTAGCCTTCTCATGGATCTAAAATGCTAGTAGATGAAACTTCTACTTTTCCCTTTCCTTTTTTTATTAATATGATTTCAGTTTTATTGAAGAGCACATGTAATATAATATTCATATTCCTTCTCTTCTTGGTCATCCCAACTTATCCTATTGTTCCTGTAATTGTTCCCAAGTCTTTTCGAAGAAATTATGGAATCCTAGTTGCTTCCTATCTTAAAGTTTTTCTTCTATAATTCAACTACCTTTTCTTTGTTGATTTCTGAAGTCCCTCATCTTCTATGATTGTTTCTCGTACTAATAAAACTATTGTTCCTACTTTTTTAGCGAAAGAATGTGGTCAGAAGGTCCCTGTGCTTTAGAAATCCGTCGCATTTTACTTTATTGATTAAAAATTAAGCCTCTTTCTCAAATCGTGTCAAACTGGGCTTTCTATTTCTTATTTAAGAAGTCAGTTATGCAGTTTGACCTGAGTTCTAGTCCGCAACTGATTGTTCATGGAACAAATGAAACCACTTGATTCATAGGTGAGTGGTGATCAGCCACTGTCATCTCCAAACCTGAGTCTTTAGGGCATGGAGATCATCATGAACGGTGTGGATCATCCATGAGATGACCCACCTTTACTACTAAGTCGCTACGCTAGCAAAGGTCCCTTGTCTCTTATTTTGTATCCTCTCATTGTCATTACTAATTACTACTGTTATGTGGGAGATGCATTCTTGCACCTTTGGATCACATACATGATGGCACTATAGCATATAATTTGTAAGATCTCTCTGGTTTCATATCCTCTCATCCTCGTGTTCATATCATTGTGAAATTTCTCCATCTCTCTCTTTAGTCCTTCTCCCCTCTTTGAATGTGAGATGATCAGAACATGTGCAACAGGACAAATAATTGTGACTTAGAAATGATATATAGTTGGCGGGGGCAGCTATGGCTGGGTGTAAACCAAAATGGTGGTGGTTGTATTCTCTCTTTGTACAAGGTAGGAAAGTGTGAAAGAAACAAAATTTTGAAAAGAAATTAAACTCAAAATATTTTAGTCCTGTTTAAAAAACAAGACCAACTTCATTTCCGATATTTCCTTGAGATTTTTACATGTGCCATGAAATTACAACTTTGAAACATTTGGGGCAGAAGTGGACTAATAAAAATGTACTCCTCAATTGGGCTCATGCATTATCTCCGTCTGCTGATCAAAATTCTATGGAACAAATAGTTCTTTTCAATAATTTGAAATCTAAGACCAGATAAAGATTTTCAGTTTCTTATATATAGAATAGCTTTTTTCCTTGAAGTTTCTTCTAATGTCTTGTAACTTCTATAACATTTTCTGTTCTTACAGAAATGATATTAACTGTTCTGCAGGCCATTTGTACTGCAGTGTCACTGCTGGCTTGTGTACCATTGGGAGAACTGTTCTTCTTCCACTTGATATTGATTAAAAAGGTTGGACCCAAGTGATTTAAACATATTTTAGACTTAATTGTCAAGTGTTTATCATTAATTCATTTGAATTTTCCTTCTATGACAGGAATCACAACCTATGAATATGTTGTGGCAATGAAAGCCATGAGCGAGGCACCGCCAGCATCTGCTGATGAGGATGCTGCCAACCCTCTGTATTCCCCAACCAATTCAGCGACTACAGGGCTAAGTATAGGGAGCTCTCTTGGCCTCCAGTACAAAGGGGTATGGTGCACCCCTCCCAGGGTTTTTGTCGATCTTCAGGTATGCTTTCTTATTTGATTCAGCGCACCAGTTTTAGTGAAAAATAGAGTTGTGTTATGTAACATTGATGGGTTTCTTAGCAAATAACTCCTTTTTACGGTAAGATTTTCCAGAAAATTACTTGGTGAGAAATTTTTTGCAATATCAAAGTCTTATAAATAAACTTTTAGCTTTCTAAAAAGTTCTACAGAAGAGGAGCATCTATCTGGAAATAGTACCACGTACAAGAAATTTTTCTGTTTTAGAAAAACTTAAGGAATTATAAGCTAAAAACCTAAAATTATTTATTTGCAATTCAGCCATTGGTTTGAAGAGATTGATTTAGTCATTTAACACTTAAAGGAATGCGGTTCTGATTACTTTATCATTTAGTAAATGCCACTCCTTTTATGTGATCATTGTTTTACAAATTGTTGCTTGCCCCAAAGGGGATATGATAAAATCTGTACATGTTACAAGTTTAATAAATTGTCTGATAAAAACATTAACGCCTCATTGACCAACAGGATGAAGTGATTCCTCATCTTGAGCCTGGAATGGTTCCCTCCACTGTAGATCCTGATGCTGCCGGTCAAGCTGAACGAGCTGCTAGGGCCAACAAGGCGGTGAAGATCAGTGCATGGAAGCTTGCCAAGCTTGATGCTGGTGAGGCCGCGAGGGCGGCAGCAAAGGCCCGTGCCTCCTCTTCAGTTCTCCGGCCCATTGGGGGACGTCGCCGCACCCCTACAGATGCTGCCTCAGCTGACTTCGCCTCCAGCGACAATGCAAGTATCAGAAGCAGCGCGAGCTTGGACTATGGTGCCCATATGGACCAAAAGACCCAGGCAAAGCTCCCTCCTTTTTGTAACTCATATCCTCAGAGCCTTGCAGGCAAGGAAGACTATGAAACTGGCACACCAACTGCAAGCAGCCTCAGCAGCCCAGCTCGGACCATGACACATGAGCCATTTGTCAGCCTGAGCCAGAACACAAACCCAATGTCAGTGCACCGCCCTTTGGTTCCTATCCCTGACCGGGGTATGGCCCCAGTCCCGGATCGACCTCTAGGTCCTAGGGGGGCTCTTCCAAGGGCTTCAGTTGTGTGGGACCAAGAAGCTGGTCGTTATGTGTCAGTGCCACCTCCAACATTAGCTAACAGAGCTGAAACTACTAGGGTGTCAGTTACGAACCCTAGGGTGAATCCTCATATGCTCGGGCCAGAGAGGTTGATGTACACTGGACAGTCAATATTCTTAGGTGGACCACTTCTTGGTGCAGCAGCTAGAGATGCTCGGAGGACTGAGGGCAGCAGTGCGTTGAGACCGGAGATTGAGAGGGATCCGAATGTGGGCCGCGGTGAAGGAGGGGGGATTCGTTCCCCGTGTTTGTTCCAGGAGGTTATCGAAGGAACTGATCTTTGAACGCTAAGTACAACCATTTTGAGCTAACAAAATTGGAGCTTTCTTTATTTGGGCTGTGAGGAGAGGGAATGTGGAGGCTGTTCCAATTCCTAGTCCAGTATCATCATGCTCAGGAATCAAGAGAAGGTTCTTCGAACGCAAGCTGTTCCAGAATTCAATATTTGGGATCCAAAGTGCAGCCCAGATTGTGAAGAGAAAGAAACTCACCACTGATCAAGAGATTTCTGAGCCGTCTCACACCAGAACCAAAAGAGACTGATTCCCTGAATGCTATATTCACAAGATGTTGCAATTTCTTTTGGCAAAGAACAATTTGATTCGAACCTCCGATGTAAATTTTTTTTTCCTTCCCCCTTTTCTGTAAATCACACTTCTCTCCTGAACCACATGGGTAGTTAGATTTAGGTAATTTTTGTTCAAGAATTCAAGGATATTTTTTTCTGACTCTTCCTCTTGAAAGGTCTCTCATTCTTCTTACTGGAACAATGGATGTTGCTCTTGATTTATGCTTGTTGGATGATGTTTTGCATTGTGTTAATGCTGTATGCAGTATATGTGTATGCATTGGTTGTGTTCATTCTTCGCTGTTCAGCATGCTGCTGTTTTCTGGCCCAGTGCTGGTTCAGTGAGAAGCCCTGTGTACAGATAGGATCATGATAAAATTGAATGGCCCAAGTCTAACCATGAAGATGCACTGGAATCAGCTATGTGATATGGGGGGAGAAAATCCTGCAGGACTTGCAGCTGAACACGGAGGGCTTGCTGAATTGCAATAAAAGACTCGAGAATGTGATAAGCATCGAAAACGTTTAAGGGTGCTCGGAGAAGAGCCAAGTCAGTTAAGAAATATGTGATATTATTCTGATGATAACAAAAAAGAAGTGTTTTCTTAATCAATCATTCATTTTTTAATTATTATTTACAGGAGAATGAAAACTATGGAGATGTATTTTATTTGAGATTAATACATTTTGGTTCAATTTAATTTCTGTTAACAAACGTGTGATACTTTGTATCTAGACATTAATATACTTTCCTTATATTCTTCTCTCCGGCGGCATCTTACTCCGCGCTGTCTCTGTCACCTTTTAGCAGAATTCATGTAGTCGAGTTCTCGTGAGCTCTTCTACCTCTATCATCTTCATGCGCGCGTCATCAGTGATCACCTCTGCGCTGCGTGGCCGATTCTATCCGCCATTTTTCCGTCGACGGGAGACAATCAACGAGCGATGACTTCACCATTTTCGCCGTCGACGAGAGCTATTCGACGAGCGATGACTTCATCATTCCCGCCGTCGACGAGAGAGGATCGACGAGTGTATTTCCAAACTCTCGGTGTTTGATCCATCGTGAGTTTGAGGGAGGGTGCTAACAGATATGTGATACATGTGATACGTTATATCTAAACATGTGTATAGACATGTGATACATTATTTCTAGATATGTATACTTTCTTGATATTCGTCTCTCTACTTTTATATTTATTGATGTAATCCTAAGTGAAAGAATATACAATAATACACAGAAATTTCTCCATCTCTAAATTATCAATTTTCAACTCTAGCTTCTGATAGGATCAGAACAAAATTTGTACAAGATCAGAGAGGATGGTAGCAGACGCCTCTATTACTGATTGTAGAGATTAAGATTTGAAAAAACAATTAGGAATACAAATTATGACATTAAACATTTGTTTCATTTTTTTTGAGATACGTTCGCATAATGCTTGGGCATGAACTTGACGTTGAATTATCTTCCAAAAAAAATTGAGCTTCGACGTTGAAGTGTCGGTTCCAATCATTTTCACATGCTGACCCCAAGGCTACAGATGCTGCCTCCCTCTTACTTTTCACACACAGGCACCCTCACACAGTCTCTCGGCTCTCTCTCTCTCTCCTTTTACCTTCTGTTCCTACTAATGCTATTATTTTTCTAAAAGAAACTTGAAGTGGGGAAAGAGGAAAAAAAAGCCCCAACCATACTTCACACAATGGTGAGGAGCCATGGGTGGCAGCTCCCTTCTAATGGCTTCCAGGTATTGTCCTCCCTCTCTTTCAACTCTTTTTTCTGCTTCAATTTTATTCTGTTCTTAGAATCTCTTTATCAAACATTTTTGCCTGTTAATTATCTTCAAGATGTGGCATTTTCCCAAAGGACCATTCATATGAATATTGCATGTGATCATACTATGTGTTAGTTTGCAATCCCATATGCTCCTAGTTTCACCCAGAGGTTTTGTCTGATGACATGATTTCAGCTGAATGTGAGGCCCAATAGGCCAATTATCGCATTCTATCTTATGGACAATTTATAGGGTTTGAATTTCATGATTGAGACTACTTCTGCCCCAAAAACTTGATAACAATCCTGATAATGTCCTGCATGGATTTGGAAAATTTGGAATTTTAATTATATGTATGAAGTTTTTGCAGCGAACCACATAAATCAGGTTGCTAAAAATATCATATAAAAATATTAACAAACAACATAATGTACTGGGTTGCTGGGAACCAACTAGATAAAAAGCCTTTACAATTGTCTCATCCTGGGAGAGCAGGTGAGCATGAGAGAGAGAAGAAAACATCTTTCATAATCACTATCTATATTTGAGTTCAATAAAAAGAAACAAGATACATAGGACTTTCTACACTCCAAAAAGTGCTTATTTCTGCAGTTCTAGCATCCAATTTTGAGGAGATTGAACTCTTGTCTCCAAGTCTGGATCACTCTTGATCTATCGTGTTGTATCATATAAATTTGAAACATCGATGTTTTTATGGCTGATTAACGATTGCTGTTAAATATATTACAATATCAGGACAATTTCGACATGCAATAAGTTTTGCTTATCTATGTTACCTTTGTACTGTATCTTGTAGAGAAATATCTGATTGTGTACCTGACATTCTCCCTATACATTTGAGTGCTCTCCTAAGAATCACGGACACAGACACAGACACAAGATATGGACATGACAGGCACAAATATGGGACACGGTGATTTACGTGTATTAATCCTGATCTTTTCCCGACATGGATATGGATCTTTTTTTCTGTACTCTTTTTATTATTTACACAGGGCATAGGTGCTTCATTAGATATGATCATAAAAACAGATTTTCCTTTTTCTATGTCTGTTTAATTGTAATTTGATTTCCTGAAATTTGATTTGTTGGAAATAATTGTGTTTCCTCTTGTAGGTTCTTGCTATTACTGTATTTTTCCTATTCCTTCCTGCATTCTATGCCTTTCTGGCTCCCTTTTTGGGTAAACGGATCTTTGAGTATGCTTCAATTGCTATTTATTCACCTCTGGTATGTTACCTCTTACTTTCTCAAGGCATTCACCAGTGCAGTTTGCTATATAGTTTTTGAACAGTATAACTTAGAAATTATTATTAATCTCAAACTAAAAATAAAAATAAAATCCTTGGAACTTGTGGTGTTTCAAAGCTTATGTATTTGCATTCTCTCTTTCTTGTCCAATCATTCCAGGCGCTTGCAGTTTTTATCCTTTATATTCGCTGCACACGTATAAATCCTGCTGATCCTGGAGTAATTGCAAAGTTTGATGATGAGATCATCGGTCCACAAACAATAACCCCAGATTCTAAACCAATAGTTTTGAGTCCAGAAGAAGTGGCACGCCATTTTTTCCATCCTCGAGTCAAAGATCTCCAGATGGTGACAACAGTAGGCATTCAGCTGGCCAGAATGCAATGATAGATATAGATGGGGATCCTCCGAGAAAAACACTGTCGACTTGCCAGGTCTTGAGAGGAAAAGTCCATGCAGTGTTTGCAAAGGAAGATTGCCACAAAGATGACATCGCTAAGCGACAAGCAGGGGAGCAGGGGAACAAGATTCCTTGCTTTGTATATGGTGCAAAGTCGAGGTATGGATTGATGATGATAAAAGTATACACGTGTGCTTTTGGAGTATTAAGAAAAAAGTTAAGTTTCACTGTGAGAGTATGGAAATAATTCTAACGCTAGTGGGTTTGATGTTATATTAATTGTAGAGATATACTGTTTTTTCCCTTTAAGCAATTGCAATCAATCTTATGACTGCATTGTTCTCCTGGTGTGCATGAAAAAGAATTAACGCCGTCGCAGTAGTATATTAACCTGAATTCAACTCATTACTGCATATCGGCATGCATGAAAAAGGATCCAAGGTAAATGAAATTATTTATTTATTATTTACTAAAACCAACTTATGACTGTACTCTTCTCCTGGCATGCATCGAAGCATATGATGTCAGGAATCTGTAAATTTCTACAGGTTCCAAGTCACTTAGTGCAGTTATGTGCTGGTCATGTTGCATTTAACGACATGCACTTCAATATCATATTCATTTGTGAAGAGCACTGGAGTCTTCCCTTTAAACTACATTTCAAACATTCTGCAGTTACCAAAGAAGTCAACCTGAACTAGCCTATCGGTATAAGTAAACCATTGAAGTCAAGAAAATGAAGAAAAAGTAATTTAGCTGTCTGGTGATTTCCCTGGAGTAATAGGATTGTGCATATTCATTTTCTTAACTTTGCAGATATTTTAGCTTCCTGTTTGGAATAACTTGTTGTGAGATGTCTTTCTTTGTTGTTCTTGTTTTTTCCCCCCTTTTATCACTTATCATCATAGATGTTCCTGCTGTAACTACTAAATTTCATCTTTAATTGTAATCTCTAGTAAGCAGTAGTATTCATGGCTGTTCATGCAAGTTTTAAGCTATTATTTACTCCTATTATATATAATGCAAACCTTTTGAGGAGTTGCAATAAATTGTTGGACTAACACATGCTTGCCTAACGAATGTCCATATA
Source organism: Agave tequilana (assembly GCA_038442645.1). Lineage (NCBI taxonomy): Eukaryota > Viridiplantae > Streptophyta > Magnoliopsida > Asparagales > Asparagaceae > Agave > Agave tequilana. The sequence continues at coordinate 8,711 of JAVJIF010026250.1, forward strand.
GAATGGAAAAAAAGTTGTTTAATATACAATTTTGCATTATTCTTCTATTCTTTTACTTATAGTTTTTAAGATCACAACACCCAATTAGAATTCATCATGTTTTATAACATCAAGGAATGAAAAGGTATGCTATTTCAATTAGCATTCTATGAAAACATAAAGACCAAAAAGAGAAAAGAATAGCCATCTAAGTTCTTTTTCTGCACATGAATCTACATACAAAATCTAATAGTTTTTTTTTTTTAACTTTCAAATATTATTTTTGCATGTTCTCTCCTCTTTACACATCACATGAATCACACTTGTAAAACATGCAAGTACAACACATTGGTTCCCGAAAGACTGAATATTGTCTCACAAATTTGTACTTTTAACATACAATATTGTCTAATAAAGTTCCCAGAACTTCCCACCCTTTCCTGTCGATCCACGAACATATTTTGTTTTTAATCTATTAAGTTAATATTAAAACATTTCACATTGTATTAGTTATGTAATGTTTTGTCATTTTTCCTATTTTCTGCCCTTTTTCTAAACGCACCCCCCCCCCCCCCCCCCCCCAACCCCACCAAAAACAGGTCCGCAAGTATTCTAGGCACTGTAGAAATTGTGATAAATGCGTGGATGAATTTGATCATCATTGCTGGCTAATTTATTAATGACAAAGTAGTATTACTGTATTCTTGCTCTCAGTTTTTCCTCGTAAAGTTATAAAATTGGCAATCCTCTGATTTGCAACGGTATATCTATGGGCAGTGGCTTGGCATTGCGTGGGGAGGAAAAATTATATTACATTTTTCTCTCTTATCCTCACAAGTCTCGTTTGGGTATGAGGCAAATGATTTAACTTTTTTAGATATTTTCTCAATTTTAGTCAAATCATATTTGAGATGATGTATATATCTAATCTTGTTTTCCATTGATGTACTTATGTACCAGTTTGCAGTTGAATCTGGAGTTGGTATTGCTGTTCTTGTGCTCTGTTTTGTTGATAAGAAAGGAACAGAAAGCAAGATTGTGGACAAATTTGGAAATGGTTTCTCTCGAGCACCATCTGTTACTGTTGTGGTATGTTTGATTTTTGGAAAATTGTTCCCATATCTTATTATGAGAGTTTGCACACTTTTCGCGACCAAAATTTCTTGAGCAGCCCCATAACATAGTCCAGTAAGCCTATCGATACTCAATTTCGTTATTTCTATTATCTACTAAAGGGATTAATTCTGTTTCTCCTCTTCGGCATTAATCGATAGACAACAAGAAAATTAAGTTTATTCTGATCTTCTTTTTCCCTTGATATTTTACATGATACACCTTCACATAATATGGAACTGTAACTTTGAAATGCTTTTGGCCCGGACAAATGGGACAACAAAAGTTCCCTTCATGTGGCCATTGGGTTAATGTCATATATAATCCACATATTTTAAAATCAATTTAAAACAGAAAATAATGGTTCAATCATATTGTAGGTTTTTTCTTTAAAAGGCCAACTTTCTTCTTGTATTTGCTGTTGCTGTGCAGGCCGTTTGTACTGCAGTTTCCTTCGTGGCTTCTGTGCTACTGGGAGACCTATTCATCTTCCACATGATATTGATAAAAAAAAGTGGGACTCCAAACTATAATTACCTTCCAAGCTTCTTACAGTATAACAACGCTTAAATTCCTCTTATATAAATATATATCAGGGAATCACGACTTACGAGCATGTCAAGTGAAGGAAAGCCATGAAAGAAATACCTCTGGCGTCAGCTCATGAAAATGATTCAAACCTTCTTGCTTCTCAAACTAATTCTACGACGACTGGGCTAAGTATGGGAAATTCTCCTAGAGGCCTATGGTGCACTCCTGGGGCTTTTATGGATCATCACTTATACTCTCAGTGGCGGAGAACATATTATTAAAAGGCTGTGAAAAGATGTTAATAAAAATAACATGTATAATTAATGTAGATATGAAATTTTCATGACATCTCTGATAATAATAATAAAAATTAGAAATCTAAGTGTTAAGTTGAAATTATTTGTAGTTGTATACTTGATTAATTTGTGCAAAATTTCTTGTAGCCTTCTTCAGCTAATTTGTGAAAAAAAATTCTTTTCTTTTCTTACTTTGTAATTTGAGCATTATGCAAAAACAAAACTGGTGTTCCCTTTTGATGTATACTCTCTGTACCTATTCAGTGCACTAGTTGTCATATGAGCTATATGATGTAACAGTTAACCTTTAGATGCAATTTGGCAATGGTTTAGACCAACAAATCAAACCGGAGATTGAAAGAATGTGACTCAGGTTACAATTTGGCAATGGTTTGATCTTTCTTTGCAATCAGATGTGTGTAAATGCAAATAGGCCAGGATGCAACCACTCTCGCAGCACGAGCAGTTGCAGCAACAAGTCCTTTTCCGTATTTTATTTCATTGTGGTTGCAAGAGTGGCATTAGATTTTCCTCCACCTTCAATTTGAAATTCCCTCCTATATTTCAAAATTTACACATTTTATGGTCACTCATTGCAGTTTGCAGGTCTAGGCAGCAGAACACACAGTAGTAGTAAGTGCATATATGTAATTGCACAAATTATGAAGTTTCTTACCTTTTTAGTACAGTTCACAAGTTCGGCACATTGTTACGAGGTTAGTTCAAATTTTACACATTTCAAGCTATCCTCCATATACATATTAAATAATAACTTTTTCCCCCTGTAGTCTGTATATTCACACACATCAAATTGGGTTTGCTTCAGCTTGGATCTTAATTATTTGCCTGTGCCAGAGACAAGTATATTCAGAGCTAACAATTTGGAATTTTTTTTGTGGATTTGGGTTGTGAGGAAAAGATGTGAGATTGTTCCACAAGTTTGTTCATTCTCATGGAGCTTAAGAATTGAAGAAAACTCTTTCAACATGAACTGTTATTCATATGTTAGACTTGGGATCCAAACTGTATCGAGAATTACAGTAAAAAAAAAAAAAAGAAAGGCTTGCCTCTGATCAGGTCACAGAGTTGTTTTGTACTGGAATAAAAAATGATTGAATCATGTACGTTAGTCACAAGAAGTCTCAAATTCTTTTCTCTGAGAATAGTTCTATTATAAACCCCTGATGTAAATCTTTTCTTTCTGTAAAGTGCCATTTTTTTCTTATCCATATAGGTTTCTTTTGATGGTCTCTGTAAACCACCGAGCTGTTCTAAAGGACCAGGTAAAGGTCCTCCCTTTTTTTCCATAGTTGTAGATGTTCTGTGATTGATTTAGGTATCTATTTGCAGAGTGTTGGAAGCAGTTGTTCTTTCTTTCTTCCAAGTGTGGATGTCCATTTTATATTGACTGTCATCGGTCAACCTCATTGGACTCCTGTTTTCTGGCAAGTTGGTGAATAGATTCAACTCCATAAACTTGTGTTTAGATTCAGCATTGGTCTTGTGACTTCAAAAGTTTGTCAGTTCAGAGTCTGAAACAGTGTAGAGAGAGCTCCACCTGCACTATGAGGATACCTTACCAACTTAATTATTGTCCTCCAACAAATATGGAATGAATGATCAATCTAGAACATAACAATCTTGCCCTTTTCTTCTTCATTGAATTCCGCTTGCTGTTGAGTGCAGTGGGCCAGGGACTTGCCTGCAGTTTCCTTAGTCATCTAATAATAGCACCAAAGATTGTGCTCACCAAGTACAAATCTATAATACAGTCATTATGCATGGATGTAACATGGACTACTCTCTAAGCCCCCAGATTCAGTAAATTTTCGCGCGCTAAGTGGATGGGGTTTAGATCGGTTTGGCTTAACCCGTTCCATTCGTTGACGTGTTCGAATCAGGTCCGGTGTATCATGCTTGATATTTCTGGATGCTAAACTCATATTTTCAAACTATTTTTCATTGGATCTTGCAGGTTCTTCTGTCTTATCGGGTTGGTGCCAGACCGGATTGGATCTTGGTCGTTTTCAGATAACCCGGATCCAATTGCACCCCTAATGATTTTGGAACATGGTCATGCATTACTCAATATGGATCTTGTGCAATCATTCTCCTCCATTATGATGTTTTTGCTTCATGCCTAAGAAATGAGATAAACAAGGATTCGGGAATCACGAGGTCTCTGATAGGAGCTTTGTAATAGTATGCTTGTTTTGTCTATATATATCCTTCCCTTAATTCTCATATTCCATCAATCTCAATTCTCCCTCAGTAATTTCTTCAAGATTTTTCTGGTCTGTGACAGTCTTTTAACTTTCTTATTAGTTAGGAATAAAGTGCATATTGTTTTGGTCATTTTATTGAATTACAAATACATAAATTTCTTGTTCTTGAATTGAAGCAATAATCTATTCAAAATTGAGACCTTTTAACTTGTGACATATTTCTTTTTTCTTGCTCACTAGGTTCTTTCTAGAGCATTTAGTAATTTTTTTTCAATTTTGGTGAATATTGCTGTTTATTTAACACGATGGAGATGAAATCAGTAGCATGCACTGTTTTTCTGCTCATTTCACTGGCTGTTACTGATGCCAGAACTCTGGAGCCATCCTCAACAGAAGAAAATGAGTGTAGGTTTGATTATTTTCATCTCTAGGAATATGAGTTACAACTTTTTTTTTTCTAGTTAAGACATAAATTGTGTAAACAATAAGTTTATTTAATATAGCAAGATTTTTCATTATAGTTTACATGCAAATCTCCCTTCATTCTTCAAGCTTGAGTTTTAGAAAAAGAAAGAAAGAAAATGAATCATTTCATTCATTCTTCACATTTGCTTTTTCTTTTTTTTTCCCCCTCATCATGTTGTGAGTAATACAACTCTTAAAATTAAAATGAATACTAATGTTGTTTTCTTTCTAAAGGCATATCTTCAGCTTCTGATAAATGCATGCTGATTTCAAGAAAAAGCTGAGGCAAACTTGAACACTAAAAAAATTGTTTGATGAAGCCCACAAACTCTCTAATGAAGCTTGTCATGTTTTCCTGCCACTTTACAAGGCAAGGTGCAAAACACCTCCAAAATTCTTGATATAATTTTGGTGACCTTTTCCCTTTAATTTCCTTTATTTGGCCTTAGCTTCCAAATTTTCCTTATCATATTTCTTGCAGTGTTTAAAGAAATCAGGGGCATATCTACATGAAGCTAGAGCAATGTTGCAAGAATTTTTCGATGAAGGCCACCTTTGCAATGGCACAGGACTTTGTCTAAAATCTGAATCCCTAGATGATAATTGCCTTGGCATGAACTATGAGGTTATCTTACACGATTTACTTATAATTTCCTTTTCTAATGGAAATATATTCTTTATATTTTCCTTATATCCTGATTTAGTATTTTTTTTAAAAATCTGGCATATGACTTTTAATTTCATTTAAATATATTCTAAATTTCTAAACTTATGCTTATTATGGATACAAATTACAATTTCTAAGATTTGGTTAGTGCTATACTTCGGTAACTTCTTCTTGGTGTAATTATAAGAAGAAAAAAGGGAGGAAAAAAAAGAGTAACAGCATGATGTGAAAGCATTTTTATGAATCTAACATATCAACACCAATATTTTATAGCTCGGTATATAGAGGGAGAAAGACAATTAAGAATCAAGCGGAACAAGTCAACCCAAGAGTAGTATTTGAGCTAAATAATTACATTTAGTTTTTCGCCAAATATGACTAGTTCCTTGAAAAAGAGTAACCGGCTACTGTAGTTTTTATTTCTCTAGCATTGTAATTGTATATCAAACATTTAAACCATTTATGTTGTAGTTTTTTGTGATAAATAATTTGAAGCAAAAGTGAAGAAGAAGAAAAGAATCAATATTGATGAAACTAAACAATAAAAGATTTTTCTTAACATCAATTTTCTTTGCTTTCCAGTTTCAAGATGAAAGAAGTTGCGTGACATGCAGGAGGGCGGTCAGAGATAAATTTGCCAGATTGAAGAACCCTAAAATGGGGGTAACTAAAACTAAGAAACAATTACACGAGTTTATCTTATACTTTCTTCTCACTTCAGACCATTCACCATTTATATAATCTTTTGCACTTGTTTCAGTCGAAGATCGTTTAGGCTCTGCTGGACTACTGCGAGGAAGCTGAGGAAGAGGAAGACCGAGTAAGTTCATCAACTTCTGAACTCCAATAGAAGCAATCAATTTATGTTTGATTTGCTGTACATATAAACACAACATGACCAACTTATTTTTCTCTCCCTTCAAACATTTGCAGTGCAAGCAAGCAATGTTCCAGTTTGCTCCGATAATTCTGGAAAAGATTGAGAAGTACAAACCATCCCACTGTGCTCGATGTTGGGGATGTTCGATGAGGAGATGGCGATGGAAATCAAAGTCAGTGTATAATAGAAATGTTATGTTGGCAATAAGTGGACAAGGTCATGTGATAGATGCTGGCATAAACTTATTTTGCATACAAGATACAAGAACAGTAGGCATATATGCTTCTCTCCTATTATGATTTGTGAGCAATCCTACATGTAATGAAGCTTATATTGTCTTTCTTATTATATATTCAATTTTTTAAGAGAAGCCCAAGGTCAAAGTTAGAGAGATGTTTCATGTATTCAAGCACCCCAAGCATCATGCACTTGGATTTTACACTTGAAAGTGAGCTTAATACTTTGTACTGAAGGAGTTATCATGCTTCCAAAATTGTAATCTCATGCAGAATCTGTAGATTTCTCCAAGCCAATTAAAGTTATTACCAATTGTATAAGCAATTAAGCATATGAAATAGAGACATATTCACCATTGTATAAACCTTTTGTTCACACAATTGGTTTGTGCCAGTTGATTCTTCTGTATGGTATATATGAATGAACATACGCATATATACATATTAGCAAGTTATACAGTCTTACAAACCACCAAACAAATAAACCAAAATAAACTCACCCAATTCATCTGAAATCAAAATATCAGAATGAAAAAGGACTCAAATTCACTGTAACAACAACACCAGCAGTAGAGTATTCAGCATCAACAGGAACAAACTTCCTGCAACATTAGAAGAAACCATGCTGGCCAGAGCTGAAGCAATCCCACTAACTCGACCATCATCAGGTGCAACATTGGGCTGCATACGAAAACTCTTTGCAGAAGCACAACTCCTTGCCTTGACCACCTTCTGGATCAACCTCATTCTCCTTCTCGAGAAAAACATCATCTGAAACACGGACATCTTCTCTCTCAACAACCACCCTAAGAACATCAGACAACATCGAAGAATTACCCGATCTCAAAGCCCTAGCAGGCCAGCCCACCATCCCTGGAAAAGAAAACTAGGTGGCACAGGCCAACACATATATGGTTCAGCAAGCATTTCACAAAACCGCCTCGCTAATTAATGAATAACAGATGACAAAACTCAACAAGACTATCTTCTTAGAATTCTGCTCAAGACGAATAGATTCTTCGGAAACCACCATTTGTTTACAAGCCAAAACATTATCAGCAAAATCTAAAATCCAAAGCCTTGAACAGTCATCACTGCCTACAAGCAAATTACCAACTGAAGGTAAGTGCTTCCCTTTTCCAAATACCAATTACTATCAGCTTAGTTAAGAAAATTACCAAATGCTATGAGCTTCGTACTGCAAAATTTTGGTTTATGCTGGTTAATTTCATTGCATGCATGCAAGCACATACACAAGCAGCACATGGTGATCCAAATTATGAAGTTAATTATCCACTGTAATCTGGTAGGAGTCATATTACTGCATATTTATTTTTCATGTTATCGTTTCTCTCTTCAAGACTCACTAGTTACACAATCTTTTGCACTTTCTGTCAGTGTAAGATGCTTGAGGCTTTTCTGGATGAATGTGAAGATAGACGATGACAAACGGCAAGATAATCAATTCTCCAAATCCATATGATGCAATAAAATTGTGGGACATTGATGCAATTAAAATATTTTCCCCCATCTTCCAATAGTCAGAAATTTCTCAATTTGGTAATTTGTTTTAACTGTTTGTTTGCAACAAAAAGTTGTGACATTCAGAAAATAATCTTATGATAGAGCAAGCAATTAAATTTGAAACTATACTTTAAAGGAAAATTCTCAATTCATCGAGCTTTAAAACACTATTTGAACTACAAATTTTGTCCATTTGTCAAATAGGTACAAGGAATTAGGCTACACTCAGATTTTTTTTTTTTTTAAACAAAGCTTTGATATTATTGATGGAATTAAATTAATAGGCTTTTTTCTTAAATTAAAAATGACCTTTTTTATTGCAAGAATATAGGATAATACCAATAGATGGTACAAAGGTAAAAGATAAGATTCTTAATATAGGATCAATAAAGAAGACTCAATAGAATTTATAATCGAAAACTTTCATTCAATATAACAGCTCCCAAGACAATGATTTTAGAAACATTAGCAATCAACCAAACATCTCTTAGCAAATTTTTTAGTTTATTTTTCCACAAACAAAAGCAGACAACAGGGTATGAGGATGTGCTCTTGGAAATTGGGTCATCATGTAAAATTCTTAAAAAGGTACACAGGAATTAGTCTTTTATTCAAAAATAAAAACATCAACATAACCTTCAATCATTTGCGACACGCGCGCGCACACACACACACACAAAGCAAATATAAAAAGAGGGAAAAGGAAAGGGGGAAAAACTGTCAACTAGATGAAAAGAATACAACAATCTTGAAAGCACAAGAAAGTTACACAAGAAGAGTACCTCAAAAAAGGGGGAAAAGAAATAAAGGAAAGGGGAAACATAGATGAGTCAATCTTACAACACCTGAGACCTGTCAACCACTTTTTTTATGTCAATGGGATAGTGCCAGAGAATACTTCAACCCATCTCAGATAATCTCATTCCAGTGTGAGAGTGAAGCAAAGATATCCATCCAGTGGAATATGGAAAAGACTTGAGCTCCATAAATTTAACCTGATTAGAGTGTTATCTAGGATATAAATGGATTCCACCCTGTAAGCCCAAATTGATATCTACACCAGAGAATTTGATAGAAACAATAAATTATTACAACTTACATTGTGAAATATTCATATCAGAATTGGATTGTTTTTATGACCTCTATCACTGCTCTGGTGGCCCAGCTGGAAACTGACCCCAACAAATGGTTGGATGTGAATGTCGTGAGGTGAGTAGCTCTGCAAATATGGAACCATAAAGTCAATGTTCAAGCAGATATAGCAAGCAATGCCATCTCAGAAAGCATCAACTGTGATGAAATATATCACAAAGTTTGATCTGAGCTGTAAAAATTGCAAATATGAAGATGGAAGTTCCTAACAAACCAATTTTTTATGAACAGTTGACAGACCGATGCAGAATTCAGCCAAGTCTCTGATAGAGCCTTATCCTCCATAGATGACCCCATTTTGATGGGAAAAGGATTAAAAGATGGACATATGATGGCTCATTTCTGTACCCTTTAATTCATACACTAATCATTTACATTGCCATAGATTGTAAAAAGATGAAACACTAGCAGAATACCATTAGAAGAATGGCCCACAAAGGTTGCTTGATTGATCTTGTCATAGCGGAAGTTTCCAGTGACAACACTATCAACTGGATTTTGGGGCCGATCAGATGAGGCAGTAATGAGAGGAGGTAGCTCAAGAGATCTTGATCGCAATACTTGCTCCACCTGATCTATGAGCAAATCTGATTGGCTCTCGATAAATGTACAAGAGTCCGTAGTTTTCGCAGCCCTTGCTGCAGCAATACTGAAAATGTGACACAGATAGCTGTATCGCTTTGCTACAGATGATTGAGGGTCATCATCTTCAACTGATAGGCTGCAGTTGCTACTTAAAGCTCCAGACTTCGCATCTTTTCTCCACCTCTTCAATATGTATTGTGGCGGAAAATCTTTTATGTTTCTAGCATCAAGTACTTTTAAAACATGACGACACTGAATTCCCACGAATTCAAACATTTTGCAAGTGCATGTAGCAGAAAGATCTAAAGAGTCAAATTTAACAAAGTGATCTTTAATTTTTCCCTCAATAGTAACCTTATATTCTGATATTGTCCCAACCTCTCCGCAACTGTAGAGCATGCAATCCATGTACAACTCAAATTCCCTTTCGAACATTTTAAAGGCAGCAGGTGTATAGGCACTAGCAGCTTGTTTCAATATGCGCATAGAAGGCAATTTCCGGGCATTATGGTTGGCATGAAAGTCAGCTTGTAGTTCAGAACATCGCCGCTCATCCAGAATCCTCTCATAATGCTCAAAAAATGCAGAAGGTCAGTTTCTGAGTTTAAATGTTTTTTTAACTCACTGTTCAAAGTCTCCTTCTGTTGAACGCTTTTCAGATCCGCATAAAATGCATGCCGTCCATAGACCAAAGCCCATTTCTCCCTTTCCTCAAACAGCTGAATCAACCATTGGTTATCCTTAAGATCATACTTCTCTAACATTGCCTTCCATGCCAAAATGAACTCTTCCTCATCTTCGTAATCAAAGAGACATCTGCTGAAGTCATACGATAAAGTTTTCGAGCCATGAAATGCTTGACTTAGTTGCTCCATGGCATTTTGGTAAATATGCCACACACAGTACCGATGATTTGTACCTGGCCAAACTGCAGCTACTGCCTCGTCAATTGTGGAGGACCTATCTGTCAATATTGTCTTAGGTCGTTTCCCGCTCATTGCCATCTGGAAAGTCTCAAACAACCACTTCAAAGATTCTGTGCTTTCATCATATAACAATGCTGAACCAAAAACTATAGCTTGCTTATGGTGATTCACACCAATGAATAGCACAAGTGGCCTGCCATAGCCATATAATCTGTAGGTTGTGTCCAAACAAACTGCATCACCATAGTAGGTGAAGTCCATTACAGATTTCGCATCTGCCCAGAAAAAGTTGGTCATAGTATCATGTTCATCAACCTGCACAGCATAAAAGAATGAAGGGTTTTCCTCCTGTGTTTTCTGCAGATACTCCAGTGTGGCTCCTACATCTCCAACCCGTGTGGCTTTCATACGCTTGGATCGAGGATAAAGTTTATTACCATTAGAAAGTAAAATGATGTCCTGGTTATCTTGATCTTTTTCCTCAGTAGAATTATCCGTCAATCCCTGAGTTATCTGCAAGCCATCTGCTTGACCCACCTCGTCATCTAGTCCACTAGTTTCCGCACTCTGGGACATTACCAAGTCAGCTGATGAAGGGGTTGCCAATTGATGGTTATGGCGAGTAACAAACTCTGATACATGATATTTGCCGCTAGGCATTATTCTAATGATCATGCAAGCAGGGCAACCTGTTCTTGTCTCCGGACGTGGCTTCTTCACCCTCTTTGATCCCTTTTTATTCTCTCGAAAACCTTCCCTTGAGCACACAAACATCCTTCTGGTGATAACATTGTCTGCACTTACCGTCATGCTTGCTCTCCGGATAGTAAATCCTATTTTTCCAGCATACATACTATAGAATTCATAGGCCTCGTCTTCAGTTTGAAACTCTGGAGTTCTTACCGAGTCATCCACCAAATCAGCTCTCACAGCCCGAGCCTTTCGCCTCATCTTTTTTGCCCTCAGCATGTTAATCGTCGATACTGTTGCGAGTTGATGGTTGTGATTGGGTTCAAACTCTGTCACTCGGTACCTGCCATTAGGTGTGAGCCTGATGGTCATGCAAGCTGGGCAACCAATTCTTGTTTCAGGCCGTGGGGACTTCACCTCCCTTGCTCCTTTCTTCTTCTCTCGGAAGCCTTCTCTGGAACACACAAATGTCCTTCTGGTAACAATGTTCTTGGAGGTCGTCCACAGTGTAGATCTTCTAACAAAGAAGCCGATGTTTTCCGCATATGTATTGTAGAATTCATATGCGTCATTTTCACTGTCAAACAGCAAATCCACTCTTGGAAACCATCCTGGTTTCCCGACATCTCCTATAGTAATATCTTGCCTTGCTTCTATTTCTGTCATTGTCCCCTGTTCACATGAAACAATATAACAATCCGTCATGTTTGGGCAAAGTAAGCATATGTGCCAAATCTATTTTAAGATGAAAAAATTGAAAGAGTGTGTGTGTGTGTGTGTGTGTGTGTGTGTGTGTGTGTGTGTGTGTGTGTGAGGAACAGGATGGGGCCTCAAACTCGAAAGCCCCAACCTACATTCATTGCTTCAAATCGTTGTGTACATTCAGCCAGAACTATATCCCCAACCGCAAAGATATAGTTCCATCGAGCCAAGGATAAACGCGCAGTACCCTATCTCAAGGCACACAAAATATATATGTACAATAATAAGCAACCCTAAAAAAGAAAGATAACATAAGAAAAACATCACAAACAAGCGCAACAAAAGTAGTAGCATCAGGCCACGAACCATCAGCAGCATGTCAAGTTGTTCTTTTCCCCAGAAAAAATTGAATGTGTTTAAAGTAATACAATTCAATTGCCAAGATACAATTGCCATGTACGATGAAAAGTATTAATATGAAGTAAGCAAAACATTCGAGAAATAACTAAATCTACACTATCCAAACCCAATAAGCATTCCTATTTACTCTCTATAGAAGTCAATCCAAAAGAACATATATTTTTCAGTGTTTTAGCCTTTTTAGGTATCTCTTCATCAAAGATATGTAGACATGATTTCAGTAAAGCAATTGAAATAAAGTAGAACGTTCTGATACCGATTCATGATATGTAGACATGATTTCAGTAAAGCAATTCAATAAAGTAGAACGTTCTGATGCCGATTCATGATTGTAATTTGTTAGGAAAACATACCCATTTTTTTTATGGCATCACCTGAACAGAAAAAAATTCTTGCAATCTCAGTACAAACTCTAGCTGGTTTTAGATTCCAAAATAACCAAATTTCAGCAATTTCCTATCCAGCCAACAGAAGATAATACTCTCACTAGTATGAAGCACAGGTTCTGTTAACAAAGAGGCATTTTTCTACTTTTAAACTTTAATACTTAACTGAATTACATGGATACTCATCAAAATGAGCACAAAAAACTTACTTTTATACTCAAAAATCCTGAAATCAAATTCACCCCAAGTTCTATTTACAGGAATTATGTAAATCACATGCCTTCCCATTATCAAACAAAGAATTTATATCTTCAAATAATTAAAAAAAAATCAATAATCGAAAAAAATCGAAGCACTTAGTCACATCCACAGAAACCCAAAATTGTTCAATGAATCGAAGAGAGAAAGAGAAAAAGATCAAACCTGAAAGGGTAATTTGCCCGTTGGATCCAAATCTAGGGTTTAATTTCTTCTAGGGTTTCGATGGAGGGAAGAAGGAGAAGAGAAACGAAAGCCGTAAGGGATCTGCTGGTCCTCAGAATTAGCGAACAGCAAAACTCAGCCGAGTTTCCGAGATAAAGGGATCGGCTACTGCTGTCAGAGCCACGTACACGGATTGCACCGAACAAAATTCGACACGTGTATCATTCTCGCGGGTCGGGTCGGGTTGAAGACCAATTGCAGATCCAAATGGTTCTAATTTGTTTGTTTGAATGATAAAATGTTATAAATGGCTTTAGCATTTTCATTTCTGATCTAAAATATTAATTTTATTAAAACTATTGACGTAAAAATTAATGAGATGAGAGATCAAATTCAGCCTAGAAAAAAGAAAATGAAAGCAAAATTAAAAAATAAATTTCACTGAAACATTTCGAGCTTTTAGCTCAATTTGAACACAATCGAGCTTAAGAACAAGCTGAACCTTGACTCAATAATTTCAAATAGGCGATCAAAGTTACAACAACAATTTCAGAGCCCATCAGAATTTATGCAAACTCTCTCAACAAAAAACTCTCAGGTTCCCAGCAATCAGCATCAGAGCTTAAACAAACCCCTGCTGCCATCTCTGCGCCAAGAGACGCGAATCTTTACCTTTCCAAAAATAAATCAACATAAAAAAGAAAGAAATGGGGGGGGTGGGGGGGGGGGTGGGGGGGGGAATGTCTAAGATGGGAAAGATCTGTTTTCTTTGAAGAAAATTTACATCATTTCTCTCTTGCCAAATTACCAAATCCATAGACATCATAATATTTGACATGAAACCAAGTTTCAGTCTCTCCTCTTTCGACATCTGAAATGTCTTATAACACCAATTTCTGCACCCAGCTAATCAAAATCATAAAACATAACATCCAAGGATCGTAAACTAATAAAACTGAATGTATACAGCAACGAACATTATCCAACTTGATCTAGAGGGTGATCATTAGTCAGAAATGACAAATATATCAAGTTTTTGTTCAATTCAATATTTTCGCCACCTGATCTCTGAGCACACCTGATTGACTCTCAATGAGTGCATACGAATCCATAGTTTTTGCAGCCCTTGCTGCGACTGTACTAAAGATGTGACACAAATAGCTATATCGTTTTGCTAAAGACGATTGAGAGTCATCGTCAATTGGTACACTGCAGTTCCCAGTTAAAACACCAGCTTTCACATCTTTTCTCCACCTCTTCAAAATGTATTGTGGCGGCAGATCTTTTATGTTTCTAGCATCTAGCACCTTCAACACATGATGACATGGAATTCCGACAAACTCAAACATTTTGCAAGTGCATGTAGCAGTAAGATCCAAGGCATCGAATTTAACAAAGTGATCTTTAATACCCTCCTCAGTTGTAACCTTGTACTCGGATACTGTCCCAACCTCGCTGCAACTGTACAGCATACAATCCATGCATAAATCAAATTCCCTCTCGAACATTTCAAAGGCAGCATGTGTATAGGCACTAGCAGCTTGTTTCAGTATACGCACAGAAGGAATTTTTCGACATTTGGATTGGCATGGACATCTGCTTGTAGTTCAGCAAATCGCCGCTCCTCCAGCATCCTCCCATAATGGTCAAAAAAACACAAGAGTTCATTATCTGGGCTTAAATGTTTTTTAAGCTCGTGATTAAAGCTCTCCTTCTCCTGAACACTTCTCAAATCTGCATAAAATGCATGCCGTCCATAGACCAAAGCCCATTTCTCCCTTTCCTCAAACAGCTTAGCCAACCACTGATTATCTTCGAGATCATACTTTTCTAACATTGTAGTCCATGCTGAAATGAGCTCTTTCTGATTTCCATAATCAAAGAGGCATCTGCTGAATTCATACAGTAAGGTTTTTGAACCCTGAAATGCTAGACTTAGTTGTTCACTGGCATTTTGGTAAATCTGCCACAGGCAATACCGATGCTCCGTACCTGGCCAAACTGCAGCTACTGCCTCGTTGATTGCAGTGGACCTATCAGTCAATATTGTCTTAGGTTGTCTCCCACCCATTGCCATCTTGAAAGTCTCAAACAGCCACTTCAAAGAATTTGTGCTTTCATCATATAACAATGCCGAACCAAAAACTATAGCCTGCTTATGGTGATTCACACCGATGAATAGTACAAATGGCCTGCCATAGCCATATAATCTGTATGTTGTATCCAAACAAACTGCATCACCAAAGTAGATGAAGTCCATTACAGACTTTGCGTCTGCCCAGAAAAAGTTGGTCATGGTATCATTTTCATCAACCTGCATGGCGTAAAAGAATGAAGGGTTTTCCTCCTGCATCTTCTGCAAATACTCCAGAATGGCCCCAACATCTCCAATCTGTATGGGTTTCATACGTTTGCATCGGGGATAAACCTTATTACCATGAGTATGTAAACTGATTTGTTGAATGTCTTTTTCCTGAATAGAGTTATCAGTGGATCCCTGTGTTATCATGGAGCCATCTGCTTGATCTGGCTCGTCGTCTAGACTACTAGTTTCGACACACTCAGAAATTACCAACTCAGCTGATGCAGGGCTTGCCAGCTGATGGTTATGGCGGGTAACAAACACCGATACATGATATTTTCCAGTAGGCGTTATTTTGATGATCATACAAGCAGGACAACCTATTCTTGTATCTGGAAGCAGTACCCTCTTCGATCCCTTCCTATTCTCTGGAAAACCTTGTCTTGAGCAGACGAACATCCTTTTAGTAATAACGTTATCAGGACCCACAGTTGTTTTTGCTCTCCGGACAGTAAATCCTATTTTTCCAGCATACATGTTATAGAACTCGTAGGCCTCATCTTCTGTTTCAAACTCTGGTGTATTCACAGAGTTATCTGCCAAATCAGCTCTCACAGCACAAGACTTCCGCTGCATCTTTTTCATCTTCAGTTTGTTAATTGTCAATATTGTCTCAAGCTGGTGATTATGATTGGCTTCGAACTCGGTAACCCTGTACCTGCCATTAGGTGTGAGCCTGATGGTCATGCAAGCTCGGCAACCAGTTCTTGTTTCAGGCCGTGGGGACAAGGCCTCCCTTACTCGTTTCCTTTTCTCTTTGAAGCCTTCTTTATAACATACAAATGTCCTTCTGGTGACAATGTTCTTGGAAGTCGTCCACTGTCTCGATCTTCTAACAAAGAAGCCTTTATTCTCAGCATATGCAGTGTAGAACTCATATGCCTCCTTTTCACTGTCAAACAGCATATCAACTCTTGGGATACATTCTGGTTTCTCAACATCTCTCATGGTAGCATCAGGCCTTGTGTCGGTTTCCATCATTGTCCTCCACTCATTTGAAAACAATCTAGCAACCCATCAGGCCTGGAAAAGAGTACACATGTTCCCAGTAAGAAGTAGCAACCAAATGTGTAAAACAGTTCTAGTACTAAGATAATTGCAATCAATGATATGTATGGTGATAAAGCAAGTCAAACCCCTCGAGATATAAACAAGAAAACACTATCACCGAATGAGAAGAAGAACAATGCATGTATTTCCACGCTTACAAGTCAAGAAACTCAGAGTAACAGTTGAAGTGATTTGAGGCAGATATGGAAGAGGGGGGAAATCATCCACCTCTATAATGCAGGCATATGAACAGTGCCTGAAAAGTATGATTAGAGAAATGCTCTTGTAAATTCATCCCCATAAAAATAGGCAAGTTTTAAAACAGTCCCTCCTAACTAAATATATAACCAACCTCTCTTTCTTAATCCTTATAAATTAAATTTATTTCAAACCTACTATATGCATGTATCTGTCTTGTGTCACACCAATCAAATTATTCAGAGCAATTAAATCCATCTGCTTGTGGTTTCCCTTCACATATTTGGAGGTAAGACTTAGAGAAGGAAGGCAATCAGATAGAAAGAGACAAATTTCACCTTTGCTGTTTGGCAAATGGGTTTAAGGAAAAATGAAAGGGAAGTTGTAAATTCGATTAGGCTCATTCTTCCCCCATGTTCTGATTCAGTATCTCATTCTAAAATTATTGAAATGATGCATGTGAATGCATCTCCTACAAGAAAAAGTATCCTACTCCACAACTGCACAGATGCAACAAAGGTTAAGTTGGCATGTACAAATACAATGAGCTGTCTCCCGAGGTATGTTAAGTACAAATTGTTCAAAGATGTTTCATCATAAGAGAAATTTGTTATAAGCCTACGGATACACCCACCTAACTGAATGTTGATGGCCAATCTTAAAATAATTTCTATGTAGCAGTTCTATATCACAATTTAGACATCAAAGGTCATATAAACAATGATGTTCATCCAATGCCAATCAATCAAACTTGTGTGGAACTTAACAGATAGCAGAGGGGTGACAACAACTATCAAATGACTCTCATGGGAGGAAATCATGTGAGCTATTCAAGCACTGCCGTAAAAAAGTTTATGGGGCAAAAGAGTGGCCAGTGCAGCTAATAAACTTGACACAATGTGCAAACTCTACCTGCTTCCAATAACAAATATTTGCAATTTTCAATGTAGCTAAATAGAAGATAATATTAGTCTCTACAACTAAGGTTCTGTCATAATTTTCACTCCCAAGCAGGAAATAGATGAGAGCACCTGGGCTTCCTACTTTAACACTTCAAAATAAACTCAGTAATTTTGTTTTTATGGCAGAATTTAGGGGAACTCAGCAAGAACAAATTGACATAGCTTTTTAATTATAAAAATCAAGGTAATTAAGTGACAACAATTACAGACAGAAACAAGAATTAGCTCTTCAAATCCACAAACAATTCTAAGTAACCCTCATGGAAAGAAAAGAACCAACCAATCAGAATCGATGAGAAAACCTCAAAGACCCAAACTTGTTCGCAGAACCAAAGAGAGAGAGGGATAAAGCTCGCACCTGAGCGATCGATTTTGGGCGTCGAATCCAAATTGAGGAGGGAGCTTATTTTAGGGTTTTTGTGGCGGGAGGGACAGAGAGAGGAGAGCGAAGACGGAAGGATTGGGAACGGGATCTGCTGGTCCTCAAAGAAAACGGATCCGCTGCACTGAGAGAGACACCGACTGCGACGAACCAGAAGATGACACGCGTACATTCGGCATCGCATCAATAGTTGAAGAAGCGCAGTGATGATGCTAGGGCCAACGGTCTACAGACCACACCGTGATTTCCAATTCATATAGATGTGGGGCCTACAGAGTACTGTGAACGTTGACTCGGCTCCTCCCCTCATCCCTTTTGCACTCCCCTTAAAGCAATTTATTTTGCATTTCTAATTGTCAAGAAATATTTGTTAAAATATGTAAAATGATATGAGAGCGGACCACGAGGCAACTGTTAAGACTCCATAATTTGTATTAAATAATAGAGGAGAGAAAAATAAAAATCTCACTTTTAGAGAAGTTCTTCTCTCTTCTCGCGAGAGTTTCTTTTATTAGCACAATCTCATTTACACAATGTCAGAATGCATCTTCGCGTTTGTAATTTAAAGGTGTTGCTTTGTCCATTTATTTGACATTTTACCCGTTTGTAGTTATTCAATGTATATTGTGACTGTAACGACATCATTTTTAATTGAATTATTGGTAGAATTATGTTCTATGATTTTTCTCACTACTGTTTGTATTCTTTTTGCTAATATCTCACAACTGTTTGTTGCTTTAAGGAAACACTTTTGCTAGTCGTCCCTCGAGTGCTGAAACTGGTATTAGAAGTTGAAATGTTTATATTTTTGCGAAGTGAGCTAGTTGTTCATATAGTGAATTAAATGGCAATGTGCTCTCTTGCTAATGAAGCCAGTCATTGAATTTGGACTGCAAAAAGTTTGGGGAAAATGAGTTTATATTAAACTTTCCTTTTCAATAATAAGTAAAAATATTGAATGATTAATACTAAGCGTTTCTCCTAAAAAGAGATTGAAGTTTAAGAGACTAATGTGCAGAAAAACTTACTATAAAAATTGTAGGTGTGCTATGAAAGATAAAAGATGGTGCTTGTAAGGAAAAATATGTAATAGTGTAATATGCAAAAGTTTTTTTGAATTTTAATATAAAATAGTGGAGGAGTTAACTGTGAATTAATATGAACAATTCGCATACCATGCAAAAGAATAAAAAAAAAAAACTTTTGCTACAGTCGCCTACTTTCTTTTATGATTAGAAAAAAAAATCACCTCTCTATTTATATTCCTACAGTCTCATTCGCGTCAGCATAAATTGATTCTTCCGAACCATCACTTTTTTTATATATTTTCATTTATTCTTTTACCCTTTCTCGTCACCTTACATGTTGTTCTCCTCTCAATCCTGACTTAGATGCAGAGTAATTAGCGGATCGACTTGTGCAATCAGGTCTTCATAAGGGTTGGAGTCTTCGGACCTATTTTTTTTTGGGGTTTGACTTTTTGCAGATCTTGTTTGTTAGTGCTCGCGATGAGTTTTGTTTGTATTTGTGATCGATGTGGTTTTTAGATCTGAAAAACATTGGGCATCATTTCATGTCAGTGAATGGGGGTTTGTCGATGATGGTGAAGCTAATATGAGGACTGCGACTATGATTGTAATCCTTTATTAGAAGACTGTGACTATGATCGTACTCTTTTAATCAATTGAAAATTAGGACATTTGCGAGAACTGCGATCATTGTCATAGTTTCAATACAGGCTAAGAAATTGTGTTTTTTTGAACACTATGATCATAGTCGCAATTCTAATAAAAATTAAAAAATAAGACAATTTTTGTAAGGGTTACGATCCTTGTCACAAAAATGCCATGTTTTTGTCCTTATAAGACTGCGACCATGATCACAATACTCTATATTAGGATTGTGATCATGATCGCAATCCTAATATAGAGTATTGTGATCATGGTCGCTGTCTTATAAGGACAAAAGCATGACATTTTTTGTGACAACTACAATTATGGTCACACTCTTACTAAAGAGCACTGCAATCATCGTCACAGTCCCATAAAGATTCAAAAACATGATATTTTTGCAAGGACTCAGAAATACGACATTTTGTAAGGACTGCGATCATGATCGCAGTCCTCTATATACCAGTGGTTCGTATTTTCGTTCCCTTTTCTGAAGCGAATACTACGAGGCCTTTGCGTCTTTCACTGTTGAGGAGTGCTTCTGCGTTTGACATGTGGGCGCACCTGATTGTTTTAAAAAAAAAAGATGAATGTATAGAATTAAATTATGAAACCGAGTTTTTCTTAATTACAATTTAACATTAATGGCTGTAGCTAAATCCCCAATAAAAATGTTGAAACTTCTAAGAGAGGCTAATATTCGAAAGAGCTTAAATGTAAATGAAAAAAAATACTTGACTATCACGAACTAAGTAATCATTCAATCATCAATAACATTTTATTCTCAAAACAATGATTAATTTTTTATTAAAGAGACCTATTTTTCAGAAGACTCAGTATAATGAAAGGCAACTGCAATAAACGATAAGAGTTTATAAGAAAATAAATGCAATATTCAGAAGTTGTAGGAGTTATTTGCAAAAAGAATAAAAAAATTAAATATAAACTATAAGAGTTTATAAGAAAATAAATGCAATATTCAGCAGTTGTAGGAGTTATTTGCAAAAAGAATAAAAAATTTTAAATTATGCGGTGAGCGTGGATCGAACACGCGACCTTCAGATCTTCAGTCTGACGCTCTCCCAACTGAGCTATCCCCGCTGTATAATTTTGTTAAATAAAATAGCTTTCCTGATTCTACGACTAATGAAACTTCAAAATTCCCTCTCCCCATCATAGAATCGATCGGCTTCGCTTCAATCAAAGCTTTGTCTCCTTCCTCTCAAAAAAACTCGAACAAAGTGCATCAATGGCGACCAAGAGGAGCATCGGAGATCTGAAGGGAAAGAAGGTGTTCGTCCGCGTGGATCCCAACGTCCCCTTGGACGAGATCCTCAAGATCACCGACGACACCAGGATCAGGGCCGCCTTGCCCACCGTCAAGTACTTGATGGAGCACGGAGCCAGGGTCATCCTCTCCTCTCATCTGGTGAGAGAGCTCAATCTTTTGTCTTGCTTCAGATGTTGGGCTTGCCTTGTTCAGTGTGTAAAGCTCTGATCTTTTTTGTTGCTTATTGTTCATTTGTTTGTTTTTCCTTTCCTTTTATTGTTATGCAAAGCATGCAAAGCTGCGATTTTTTTGTTTGTTTTTTTACTTTTTTTTAATACTTTATAGCTATTTTATTACTCACTGTTAATTGGAGACTACTAACCATACTCATGAAATTCCAAAATAATGATGCATTTAGCTTGTTGTTCTTTGAATTTATTTATAATTTCATATATGTTGTGTGAAGTTATTTGATGAACTATCAAGCCGCATCCATTGTGTGAAGTTATTGTCTTGATGTTACCTTTGGATTTATATAAAACTTTAAAATTGTTGTATGGAGTCATTTTATTAAATAGCAAACCACACTAAAAATTAAAAGGTACATACGAAACAAAAATCTCTCACACTAAAAAGAACATGCAGGTTCAAAGTGGGAGCCCTTTTGCAATCTCTTCTTCTTGTATTTGTTAAGCTTATGGTGCTAATGATGGGCACAGCTTTTACTTAATTTATCTCTATTGCCTACTACATGATTTGATATGTTGTAAGATAATTTTGTAAAAATATAAAATAAGTATCTATGAATTTTTAAATGTAATAGATAGGAACCTTTGTCAAAATTAATAAAATAAATATAAGTCCTATGAATTAAAAGTGATAAAAAAAATGTTTGTTTTTTTCATTTTTGAGTTCAGTACTTCTATAAGAAATGCATAGTTACGTAGCGGCATATCGTACAAGATCTGTAACTTATAGTATCATTAATAGAGCTAGCGGCAGATTCTTTAGCACTCGTGCTTTCATTATGGATTAACTAGCACGAGTAGCGGCTTCAGTAGCTTATCCGGGGTACCTATTGTTCTCTCCTTCACTTCAACTTCAGGTTGACCAAGGAGGATATTTTATTGCTTGATCATTCAGATCATGCGTTACCTACTCTTTTCTCTGCTTTATTTTACATGAATTCTATTTTTTCTTCATGTGTCTAGCACGTTTTCAAAATCTAGTATAAGTTATTCCAATCGTGCTGTTAAAATCAAAACATAATTTTTTTATAATTTCAAGACCACTAGTTTTTTGACACATACACGTGCACCGCGCACGTAAACTTAAATAAAAATGTAGGAGTTTTTGTGATTTTTAGAAAAAGTGTGAGCAATTTCAAAAAAAAAAATTCTTCTATTTTATCTTTGACATTAATTTCTCTGCAAATCCTTATAAGTAATTAATAATTCCTTTTGCTGTGCATCAGTGTGAGTATCCTGAGCATTTGATGTTCTAGTATTCTCTCTGAGGTCAATGTAGTAAAGATTTATGGAGCCCACCTTAGTGCTATTGCACACGACTTAGAGATAAACCGTTTTTTGAATTAGAAAGTTTGAGTTAGAAAGTATAATTTTTGGAAAACAAAAATGTAACTTTTTTTTTTACCAACAAGTCAGATTCAAGATACAGTATATAAATGTCATGATTGTGATGTGGGAACGAAGTAGTGGAGAGCTCAGATTATGTGACATGAGGACGATTATGGGGTCATCATCTGGTCACCTCCCACCATCATTCTCCCCATATCTAGTTGTTTTTTTTTTGCTAGTTAAGAAAAACAAAAAACAGAAACAGAAAACTGATACAGATATCATGCAACTCTCAGAGGGAGCTGAGGATCATCCACAATTACATCATTCTCGTCCAAGTCCTCCAGCAAGGCCAAATTAGACTTTAGATTAAATAGCGCAGCGAGCAGGGAATAGTCATCAAGACGATTGTCTTTTGATTGCCACCAATAATAGAGTAGGCCATGCAAGCCACTACTAATAAACACAAATAAATGTGTCAAATCTATTGTCTTTATTTGATGACAACCTTGTGAATTCATTTGATGAGGCAAGATTCTAACGGAATCTCTCTCTGTATTAATCATTTTTTTGCATCTTCCTGTGGTGAATTTACTGTTCATCTCATGTCAGACTCTGGCCAGCTTCTGCTTTCTGACATGATCTCTTTAATGTTACGGTGTAATTCCTGGAAGAAGAGGAACAGCAGGCTTGGGCTTCTTTATTTTCTCAACAAGAACAGCTTCGAGTCATGAGAACCACACCAGCAATTGAGGCGGCATTCTGGAGTATACACCTCGAAACCTTGCATGGATCTTGCTGGAGTTTTTATTTTCAACTTGGTTAATAGACATCGTTTTGTTTCTCCCATAACATATAAACTTCAATAAGAATGGTAGCTAAATTTCTTTCAATCCATTTCGTGTTATCTCATGTTTCTGAGCTTGTTCCTCTCACAATCTTTCACCTTTTAAGTGCTTACTATGATTACTTGGTCTCGTGTTCTTGAACCAGGACAATGCCAGTCCTTACGACAAGGGGTGGATCATAAAGGTCCAGATGCGCGATGCAGGGGAGCTTGGTTCCTAGATGGATGCGGAACAATATACAAAGTTCTGCAAAGAAGAAGATGCGAAACACTGGGGGTGCTAGGCGATACTCAGTAGAAGCTTATCAGTTGAAAATCGAGAAAAAAAAAATAAAAATAAAGATGAAGATGAAGAAAATTTGCACAGTTTAATCTGGCTATTGGTTTCATGTATTTCATGTTTTAGAAAACAAAATAATTTGTTAGCGCCGTTTAATCTGGTTGTTGTGGTTTCATGTATTTCTTGTTTTAAGAAACGTAGTCATCCCTTTCATACCTTTTCTTGTCAATTTACATTCAAAATCTGGAAAAAAGTTTGTTGTTGTGGGAATAAGCAAGTTTCATGAAACGATCTTAGCTGAAGAAAATTGGCTGTATCTTGTCTTTGATGAGAAGGTAGTGTTGCCAGACTCAGGAGATTTGGGCACAAGGATGGGAGCACTGTTGCAGAAAGTGTGTTATCAGTGGATGATTCATATCTTAATGGAAATGCCACTAAGTTCTGAGACAGTTCAAGTCTCAGCTACAAGTTTAAATCATCATAAAAGTTCAGTGAGTTCTGAGATCATCATCATGATTTGTGACAAGTAGTGGGTTCTCAAGAGTCTAGGTTCAAGTCTTAGGCAAGGTTTGAATCATCGATAAAATTATATATACATATTAAAATAATACTATACATATTAAGTCATGTATTATAGATTAGAGTTGTTAAAATTTTAGCCAGATTTCATCAAGGGGTTAGGGGAATTGTGTGCTTATTTTTTATTGGAATGGAATTTCCTTTTCTTGATTGCTTCGATGGTCTTGGGATGAAGCTGATTGCTAATTCTTTAGAAAATGCTTTGTTTTTTTGGGTATTGATCTTTATATTTAAAGTTAAAGAAAGAAAGTAAAAAGAACGAGGAACAGGAAGTCATTCATGCTGTTTTTTTCGAGAGGTCTTGTTTTGAATTTAAAACATGCATGAACTTAGGGAGAATAAATGAAGTCTAGTCTGTATTGCAAATTTTATAAGGCTATGGTTCAAATCTCTCATTGATTCAAATCAAGCAGCTTCATTATTGGTCAAACTGACTGCAAAGTTATTAGGAGATGTTTTTCATTTTTCATTTTTTTTTTTTTTTTTTTTTTTTTCTGTTTCTGATTTGGGTCCGAGTAAACGAGTGGGTCCGTGGATACAGCGGGTAACCGCTTTCTGCACCCGCAGGTAAACAGGTCGAGTCCTGATACCTCTTTTAGTAAATGGGTCCGGCTCTGATATCACTCGGACCCGCCCGAAACCCGACCCGTTGCCAGGCCTAGCTCCAAGATACAAGAAATAGGGTTTAAGGTTTCGAAATCTCCTCCCCTTCCGTTCCGACGACAGAAATATTTCCCCTTCTCTTCTCTTAGAATCTCGATTTTGCTCTGATTACACTGAAGAAAAATGGCTGAGGAAGTGAAAGAAGTGACGAATTTCAAGGGTTTGGGGCTTTGCGAGCAGCTGGTCGACGCTTGCGCTAGCAGAGGGTGCTGGTCCCTTCTAAAATCCAGGCCGAATCGATCCCTCACGCCCTCCAAGGTTCAAATCTCTCATCTTAATGTTTAAGTTTTTCCCCTTTGATGAACGAAAAAGGGGAATGATTTTTTTTTTTTTTTTGTAGGGAGGGATTTGATTGGACTCGCGGAGACGGGGTCAGGAAAAACCGGGGCTTTTGCTCTCCCAATCATCCAAGCGCTTCTCGAGAGCGAGAGACCCCAGGCTTTCTTTGCGCTTGTGCTGTCCCCAACTAGGTTGGTTTTTTGCTATTCATGCAATTGGGTTTGTTTGCTTTTATTTTGGTTTTAATCAGGTTCTCTCTCTCTCTCTCTCTCTCTCTCTCTCTCTCTCTCTCTCTCTCTCTCTCTCTCTCTCTCTCTCTCAGGGAGTTGGCTCTTCAAATTTCTGATGAATTTAAGGCTTTGGGGGCTGGAATTGGGCTTAAATGTTCGGTGGTAAGTATTGTGTGGTGTTTTTGTATGTTACTACATATTGCCATAAAATTATTTCATGAATATTCTAAAATTTAATGTTACAAGGATCTAAAACAGTTTTTAATCTGTGCAAGTATTATCAATGTTTATATATTAGACTTGTTGCAAAAGTTTAATTATGCCTAGAACTCGATCAAACTCATTGACATGATTAACAAAGATATAGGTGTTTGAATTATTATGAATGGTTGAATTGGTTTAGGAGATAGTAATAAATAGATAAAGGATGATAATAACATATTAGGGATTTGATTTAGATATTAAGCTAGACACATGGAGCTTATTCAAAGTGTGGTTTAGACAGATGTACACATTATATAGAATTTCAGATTATGTGATATGATTCAATTTAATAAAATATCATATGCTTATTATTCTTAAGGTTTTCCCTTGCAATCAATTTAAATCTATGAAAGTTATATCCTTCCTTTTTGGAAAACAAAATCTTCCACTGTCACAAACAACCTTTTTGGAAAAGTCTCTCATTCTTCTCCATCATTTTTTCCACCAAAGTTTTTATTTCACTATTCAAGTTCCTACTCGTTCATTGAAAAACAACCTCGAGTTCCAATAACCCACTGAAAAGCCTCCCAATCTCCAATTTTCTTCCCAGCATTTTTTTTTCAAGCCAACTTAAATTATTCTTTCTTCAAGATCATATGTTTCCCACTCAAAGTTCAAACCTTCAAGTTTAATCACTTTGTTATATACTTTAGCTTCTTCTTCTTCTCCTTCTTCACCCTCCTGAATCAATTTCAACAAATCAAGATCAAAGTTCGAACCTGAATTTTTGTGAACTGCTGAAAAGTATTTTATTTTTTTTATAGACGTATACCTGTTTTCATCAATTTAGTACTAACATAACTTAGATTTTGAATGTAGTTTGTGTTATTTTGTTGCCTTCCACTGGAGTTGTTATAACTTTTTTTTTTTGTACTTTTTCATAATTTATGACTTTCTTACAACTTTTAAGAACTAAACAAATTGTATCAAGTTAAATGTGGATTAATTTTAATTATTATATAAATTATTAATAAAAGTTTGGTATTTTTTTAAGATCTGAAAAGGCTTGCACCTTGATATGACTTAGCTAGTTTATGGATGATTTACATATTAGTATTTCATATGAATCTTTGTCTGATAAGTTAAACCTTCTACAGCTTTTTGGAGGGGTGGACATGATGGAACAAGCAATTGCTCTTGCAAAACGTCCGCATATTGTGGTTTGTATTTTTTGTTGCAAAACACTCTGGAACTTTTATGCCTTTAAAATTTCATAATATGTTTTCGTGTGCATGCTTTCTATATATCTTGAAACCTATGGCAAATGTTTCATACATTTCCCTCAAGACCTTCTATCCTGTTAGTGTCCCGTACTTCTTCCAACTAAGCTTTGTTGCTTCTTAAGTTATGGATAGTTCTAATTGATGTATTATCAAACTGGTGCAAATTGCGAATTTCCATTGATCTAGTTAAGTGTATCACTGAATTTGATCCACATTTTGGTAGAGTCCTCATCCCAGGTAAGTTATATGTTGCTTGGTGTTAGATACTAAGCCTGGGTTATATGGCCTATTTTGGCTGCTACTGGAGTACATATACAGACGACTTTCCCAGTTGTCCACCCTCTCCAGCTGTTTCAAATAAAATGTTCTGTTTCCAGGATATTTAAATTATTTATAACTTTGTGCGTTGTTTAATCTTGTTAAACTTGATGTGATATGTATTTTGTTTCTAGATGTCATCATGATTATTTATATAATTTTTGACTTTCTCATTTTCCACATTCTCATTACTGGTTTATATTAAATGTCGTTATGATGTTATCAACAATTTCTGGGGAACAATGTGCACCTGAGAAGTTCTGAATTTTTTATCGTTTAAGTATCTCTATCTCTCTCCTCTCTATGGTGCGTGCGTGTGTGTGTGTTGGGGGGGGGGGTGTGGGGTTGGGGGTTGGGGTTTTTTTTTTTTTGGGGGGGGGGGGGGGGGGGTGTTCATCTTATGGATATCTTAGTTTCAGGAATAATGTTCGCATGTCATAGCGTGAGCTTCTGCAGTTAGATCAGCAAAGGGCATAGCTTTGGCAGTACAGAAGTTGCTTCTATAGGTTGAAACCATGTAGTGTCATAGGATAGATTCTAATATAAATTCTGCTAATCCTTGTTTATTTAATTCTTGTTGAACTTTCTGAACTATGCTCACTTTTTCTAGACATTTTGAAACATAGGCAGCATGCTCGTTGGCACTGAAATCATTGATCTTTTAATACTTTTAATTTTTGATCTAGTTTATTGGTAAAACAGTTTTTTTTTTTCAAGTTTTTTCTCATACTAACAATGTAACACTATGAATCCTTTTACTTGAATTTGTGGTTAGCACCAGGGAATTTGAAATCTTGTATTATTATGTGAGGCTTTATTATGAGAATATGATGAAGCACAATGTAATTTGCTGATTGAATCTTTAAATACATGCAAGAATCTGAAGTCCATAGATTCTTTTTATTTTTATGGTAAGAGATTCATGACAACCTGCATCGATCTGAAGAAGTTCCACATAATCCATATTTAAAGTTTGAGTAAATTTGCCAACTTCTATAATTTTTTTCCAAAGCGTGTAGATATAATTTAAGGATGAGATTAGCACCATCTAAGAGTGTATCTCATTAGCTTCTAAACAGGTCCAAGTTTGTGCAAAATGGAAAATGGTCGGATGAAGAAGACACAAGCTAAACAAGTCAAACCTGTTGGTCTGTCCAAATCCAATTCTAACTAAGATCTGAATAGAAGTTTATTCAATTAGGATTTTGAGTTTAAATTCTAGAAAACTTGTCAGAATTATGAGAAAATATGTGATCTTTTTATTTAATTCCTTAGACTTATGAGTTCTAACTTAGTATGTAAAGAAGAGGAGTATTTCACTTCTATTAATAGAGGGAAAATATTGGAAGCCCATCAACATTGTAGTCTCTCAAGAAAACTCATCAAGTTGTAGGTTAGGGAGAACTCCCTTCTCTAGAAAATAAAACCCTAAGAAATTCTGGAAACCCATAATCCTGGAGAGGTCAAGAGGACGAGTATTGTACTTTCTAGAGAGAGATGTGAGCAGGAGAATGGAAGAAGACTACATTGTCCACTTGTTGTAAGCATCGGCAAAAGAATTGTTGGAGAAAGTTCAATGAAACAAACCATTTCTACTCATAAATTCCTGCTCTCTTTTCAATCTTCATTGATAGGATTGGAGTTGGCGATCTCTAATCTAATCGATTATGGATTAGTGAGAGAATGGTCATTATTGTTGAGTTATTCGTTAGTTGTTAGCACCACAATGTGCTTGCCATCAGGTAGTAGATTTGGACGTAATGGTGGGAATGACTATTGTACAATGTTTGTACAATGTCCCTGCCCAAGTTGAGTTAGCATTGATCTTCTAGATGGATGTTATTGTACTTTATCTGTGGGGCTATGGGTATTGTAGGTATTGTAGTAGAGATTTCAATCAATCTAATTGATGAAGACATCCAAGCACATGCGCGCTTGAGGCATAAGTATCAGCATGTGTTTTAGTACAGGTGTCGAACTACTGCATGCGTCGAGTTATAACGATGCATCGAGTTACAACCATGTGATTTTAGTTTCGAGTCATAGTCTATCTTTTATTTCAGGCTAAATCGAGTGTATTGTTCTTTGTTTAGTTTGTTTTGTTTTTCTCTTTTTTTAGTACCACATCGGTTGTAAGATGAGTTATAATTTTGTAAGCCTATATATAGGCATAAGCTCCTTAGGACCTTCAATGAAGAATTAATTAGTAAAATTTGAGCTAACTCAAAAAATTGAAATTTATTTCTTATCTTTGGTGTGTGAAACCCTTAGATCATACTTAGGAGTGTGAAACCCTAGTTATTTATCCTTTCAAAAAAAAAATCCAAATATCAAATCTCTAGCAACAATTTGATCCACAACCACTTTCCCCTCTCAATCAACATTACCTTTAACATCATCATCACCCTAAACTGAATTCCCTCTCTCACATCAACAACGACAACAACACCAACCTCGCCCTTCCTCTCGCCCTTGTCTCTCGTCAGCCAACTGCCACCAAGCCCTAGCGCCCGAGCGCTAGCCCACGACTGACGCCAGCCAGAGTCTTATCGCTGACAACCAACTGCATCTTCCTCGCCTAGGACACTTGCCATCTCGCCGACTGAATTCAGAGCTCGACTAGTGAGCTTGCGTCAGTTTCGACCTTATGTCGAGTTCCCCGCTTCCAACAAAGCCCCAACGCACTTGCTCTCATCTCGCCTGTGCGCCTAGTCAAACACTGCCAGTGCCAGCCAGGCCTGCAACCCAGCCGCGTCCAGGCTAGCTCTTGGCCACGCCCACGTCGACGATATAGCCACGCCCAGTCGACAACGAGCCACGTCCAACACTTGTGTGAGTAGTCCACGTGCTGTCCAGTTTTGCGCAAGTCCAGTGTAGCACTTCACCTGCTCCACGATCACAGTCTTCGACCTACCGATCCATCATCACTTCGCCTACATCATCCAGACCCCACCTATTCGAGGAGATGTGTGCTGCCAACCAAACAACAACAACCTCTTCAGCCACAACCAGGAGCAGAACACAACAACTGCAATAGTAGCAAAATTATTAGTAACAACATCTACATGAACAACAACATGAACAAAAACCTGAGCTTCCCAGTAGGTAAGTCTTTATTTTAGCTATTGGATTATTAGTTGGGTTACACCATAATTTTTCTCTAAAATTTTATCGTTATTTCCTGTTGTCCACTTCCCTCGTGAGATTGTGCGATTTTGTTTAAACTTGTGATCCATTGTTGTCAATATCACGAGTAGAACAATTACACTCATAAGTGAGTATTGTGTTTGATTTCGTTGAGACTAGAATTATCTAAACTACGCTTGTAATTGATTGGTAAAATCCATCGGTTAATGCTAAAGTTTAAATTATTCTCCTACCAAGATCGTAATTTTGGTGAAGCGTAGCGAGCTCGAGTTTATCACTGATTCCTTACATCACACGCGTACACGTTTTACATCACTATCAATGCTTGGATTCTGTTACATGATAAAGGTTCTTCCAAGTTAGGAAAAGCCTAGCAATAATTGGATGCAAATATTCCTTACTGGTATAGCGCCGAATTTTGTCCTTGGATACTAGCCAGTTTCATATTAGCTGCAGTCTTGATTAACCTATTTCATGGTTTATTTGCCCCTCATTTTGTTATAGATGTCCACCCTTTAGTATAAGAAGGCTCTTGTCATTTACTAATAATATATCAATTCTTTGTGTTTTTCTCATGAAACTAAAGGCTCTGGCTGGATTTTCAATGAGTTGTTTCCTGTTATATCTGTTAGGGAAATAAGTATTGATATTTTTATTATTTTGTAGACAATATGTGCAACCATATGCAGTGGATTTTCATGCTTTTCCTTGAGATATTCCCCCCACCTATATCTAGCCATTTTTCATGTAAGGTGACATTTGTTTGTTCTTTTTAGGATATTTACTTTAGCATGGCATCTTTTTGTATAATTTATACGGTGTAGTATTACTAATTCAACTAACATTTCGAACTTTCGACATTGAAGTTTGCTTCTTAATAATAATGATGGATTCAGCTTAATATGTTCCTTAATTAAAATGTATGTGAATTTGAATCTTTTGCAATTGTGCTTCATGGATGAAGTCAGTTCCTTGTATTCAATTTGACAGTAATAGTCCTTCCTTTTCATTTGGAATCTTTCCTAGTCTTCAAGAATTGTCTATTTGTTGAATGAGTTTGAACTGTGTTGCCAAAAGTTAGGTTTTTCTACCTGCCAACTGGCCTCTAGGCTGTGTGATGGTGGGTTAATGCTAGCCTAGGTTAAGCTTAGATGGGTTGACGGTGGTCATATATTTTGGCCAAATCTTTTTGTGGACTCTTGCCAATCTTGCTTCATAGCCAACCCATTTTTTATGGAAGCAGATCCAGACGAAGATGGTAGGCATATTGAACATTATAGCTGTGATTTCATTTGAGTGTTTTGCGTCTGGCCAATTTAAGCATGTAGTTTTTCCTCCTTGCTTTATGTTGTCTCCTTTGATTGCGTAAATACTTGTTTTATTCATGATACAATTTTTTCTTACATTTTTTCCCATGCAGGTGGCAACTCCTGGGCGTCTGTTGGATCACCTATCAAATACAAAAGGTTTTAGCCTTAAATTGTTAAAATATTTGGTATGGACTCAGTATCAATCACTACAATTTCTATAAATTATATGGAGGCACATTTGTTCAGATTTGTCCATTTCCATTTCATATTAGGATCCCTACTATTTTTGTTGCAAAGGAGTCACTTTTGTAAAATCTTCTTTTAATAAGGATTTGAAAGGAACTTGCATATGTCACGTCTATTCAAACTACTTTTTTGTGTGCATTACAAACACATCTGAAACTGAGACGTGGTTCATATGCAGAAGCTAATCGCTCTGCTATGTTTACTGACCGCTCCCTTCAAAACGAGGAGGTCAAAGAAGTTAATCAGGAGAAGACCAACAATCCCATGAGACTTAGTGAACTTGTCAAAATTATTCTGTAGTTTGCGAGATCCTCTGGCCTTGGGTTATTATCAAGCTCATATAAAGATTTTCATAAGTTGAGGAAGGAAATACGAGATTCATCAAAACACAATAAACACCATTTCTGTATGAAAAACCTCTACTTGGCCTTAGCAGCCACTAAGCTCCAACTAAGAAAAGCCAGCTGCTAAAAGGTTTGGTAAGTGCTGACTTTTTTGGCTTTCTTAGCTGCAAAACATAGTTAAATTAACAAGGACAAGAAGATGAGTATAGCAGCACCAACTTTAACACATAAATTACCATGGACCTGTATGGATCTAGGAAAGAGCTCAAGTATAACCTCTGAAATGCAGTCTTTTTTGTCTTACAAGGAACATGCCTCTTCGTATTCACGGAGTGAATAGACCATAGGAGGAAAATGGAACTTATTCTGAAGGGACTTAAGGAAACATTCTAAGAAAGTTATCAACAATCACTTTCCGCGAACACAACCACTTCAATTCTTTAATTAGATATCCAGTTTCCCACTACCACCTAATGAATGACAAGGAACCCGTTTGGTCTTATTTCATGGTAGAGGGGGTCAGTTGTGGTGTGTGTCATCCTGATTTTAATGGCGTGAATGCTGTCTTACTCAGGATCATATTGTAAATCATCAGGCACATGGAAGTAATGAAAAAAAAAAGTGGAACATGAGATACTTCAACATTTCTTAACAAATTATGATAATAAATAATTTTGAATGTGTTGTGGGAAAGTGGATATAAGAACTGCTAATTATCTAAATGAAGTCTAAAGAACCACAATGTCAGAGTATGCGATTATGCGCAGTTTCCCCAATACTGGCAATGTTATTTGAATAAATCTGTTCAAGATGATGCTGGATTGACTGTGTTTTACTTCCTTGTTGATATTAGGAGAGAAACAGGAAGAAATGAGAACTAAAAAGCAAGATTTGAAGGATTTTACCGAAACTATTCGTAGTAAACCAGTGATTGGAGCAGGTGCATGTAGATTCTAGTTTCTGAGAACAACAGGAGAAGAATAGTCATAAATGATGATACTAAATTGTTAAGCGTGCATAGCGGAGTGTTAGTCTATATAGTCCTTCATTTTTTAACCATAATTGTTTCGTTTCATTCTTATGAAAAGTTATCTCTTAGAGTGATTTTATTCGTGCGGCGAAATTTGACATGAGAAGACTTTGTTTTAGACAAACACACCATTAAAGCAAAATGTGAGTTGTAATATTTGCTTATATGAAGTGTGATTTCCACTTTATCTTGTATTTGTATGCCCAAACTTGATTGGTTGGATCACAAGGGAGAACAAAAGATCGTAAGGTGGGTGATTCAAACTGCAAGTTTGAATGTAGCTCTTAAAATTGCACTGCTTTCCTATCCGCTGTATGATACTGGTTAAGCGGCCTTCTATGTGTGTAGCTTATGACCAAGCTCAGTTGGGGCATGGATTCAATATTCGGCACATCTCTACATTACTTCATGGAAGGAATATATTGATCTCAAATGGTTGGCACTCATAAAAAGAATATGCAATGAGGACCAGGATATGAAAGAGATTATTAGCCATTCACATCACCACCGTGATATTTCTGGTGCAATTCTACTGATATAATGACTAAGAGTAATATGCAATTGTTTTAGGATCCTCCTACATGATCTGGCTGACCCTTGTGCATTATTTGTCTTTGCATTTTCTTTCTTTTCAATTCAATATTGGGAAGAGTGGAATTGAAAGCCAAGGATCAGTTTTCTCATGGTTGAGATTAATTTTATTCCCTCATCCTTTGATATCCCTCTCTTTGATTTGTTCCTCTTTGGCGAGAGCTTTGGACCAGCTCTCGACTTCTCAGTCAGAGTCCGATTTAGTCTCCACCCCCCGATTCATATTATATTAGTATTTTATGAAAACTTGGCTGTGTGATACCTAAAGATTGCTGTTTAAGAGAATCAATGATAGTTTGCGGTACACATCTAAGATGTATTGTCTTCCTTGATGCAAGCACAGATTGGTCCACATCAGTAATGGATTTGCGTTTTGTGAAAGGTCAACTGAGGTGTCCGTTTGTGCTTGGGATGGAGGTGCTCTTTAGAGAGGTGAATTTTCTCTTAGGGAGGTGAAATTGCACCCAACACATCTATCAGGAAGCACAATCTGATAAGCTGTTTGACACTATACTCATTGGACACTACTTGGATGCTTGCAGGCCACTTTCCTCGCTGTCTTCAACTGAAAGCACATGCTAACATGTGTTTTTGGTTTTATAATTTTTTTTAAAATAAAGTTTTGAATGCTCTTTTGACATTTTACGGGTACAAACTTGTTAAATGCTTCCTTGGTAAATGCCAATCTTTTCCCCAGTCTAGTACTGGAATGATGTTTGGAGATGTGACCATCATGGATAACACTCTTTAACTGCCATTGTGCTTTCTGTGTGATAGTCTGATGCTATATCATTATTGCCTAGGTCAACTTTGCCTGTTTCTGTATGCTGATATTACACATGTATAGAAACTTTCATTATTCTTTGATGACAGGTTTTGTGCCATGACCACAAAAGTTGTATAATTCTTGATATGGCTTCAACTGTAATATTTATGGCAGGTTCTGGATGAAGCAGATCGGTTGCTTAGCATGGAGTTTGAGAAAGTCATTGATGACATCTTGAAGGTTCTTCCTCACGATCGTCGGACATACCTTTTTTCAGCTACTATGACTAAAAAGGTGGGCATGGATTTTTCTTTTTTGGGGTAACATTTTTTGGAACACTGCTGTAGATGGTTGATTTCTTATTTGTTATAGTATGGAATGTGACAGGTATATAGTCAAATGTGAAAATTGGATTTAGACACTTACAAAATTGTTGCACCTAATTTTTGTGCTTAAACTTGATGCATACAACAACAACAACAACTAAGCCATTAGTCTCAAGTATTTGGGGTAGGCTACATGAACCAAAAGAGAATTATACCAGATCGGGCACATGTATCAGCTTTCTCCACTTATTCCTATCGAGCAATATGCCTTCACTAAGACCTTTAGCCTCTAAACTTGATGCATATGTTAAAAAAAAAAAACTTCTATCGCTAAGTATTTGGTCTTTGGACACTTTAGATACTGTAGTAAAACATAGTGAATCTTTGATTTAATTTTTTTTCTCATTGAATTCCAATGGAAAATATTTGCTTCCAAATGCTTTTGAAGGAGACCACACACCCCTCTTCCACAGACTCAGACTCTCTGTGTGTGTGTGTTTGTGTGTGTGTGTGTGTGAGCGTGCGCGCGCCATTTGGAGTTGAATTTACATATTTGGACCTATTGATCATCAATGGCTTCTCTAGATATGTTCTGATTCGATTGAGAAATTCGCTCAGTTGAAATTTGTATCTACAGGTTGGAAAACTGCAAAGGGCCTGTCTGAAGGATCCAGTAAAGGTTTGTTGGCCTTGTGTGGTTCATACATATTTTGTATTCAGTCCGAGCTGACATAATGTCAATTGATATTTTGTGCAAATTCTTTCAGGTTGAGGCTTCTGCAAAATATTCCACTGTTGATACCTGCGAGCAAAAGTTCGCATTGGTTCCTGCGAAGTTTAAGGTTTTTTCCTTTACACTATCTTAGATGGTTAGGCTACAGTATATGGGAGTATTTTATTCTCCAATCTTACTGAATTGATATAAAGGATATTTGTAATTTCGCTGTCTATTTAATATAGCATATATATGTAGAAAAGCTAATACCCGTGGAATGCATGTCGGATGCAATGATAGGCCGCTAATTAATAAATATCATCAAAATAAAAATTGAAATAAATAATTGATTTTGTTTACTCTGTTAGACATAAGAGATTTCTCTTATTGTATGTAATATTAGTTATCTCAAGTTTAAATAAGCAATAAATGTAGAGTCTCTTATAATAGCATAAAATGAAAACTCAACCTAATTCTCTGAGAACAGTTAATTTTGTATTTAATATTCTTCTCCAGAAATAGGAGATTTCTAGTATTATTTAATAGTCATCTATCTTGAGTTTTAATTTACCAATAAATGTGAAATCTCATATAACATCATACAACAAAGGTGGCCCATAAGTGTGATTCTCTTTTGAAGCTTGAGTTGATTTTGTGAAATACACTCAAAGCATTGATAATGAAGATTTTGCTACTTTTTGTCCCCTATTTAGGCTATTTTGAGGTGACCCATAACAGAATTAAATACTTTTGTCTTGAGCCAACCACATCTACACATCCAATAATGAATTTGGTATGGGCTTTTCCAACCTGTGCAAACCATACCAAGACAAGGGAGATTTGTGTGTGCTGTTTGTTTTGTTTTTGTTTTTGTTTTTTTTTTTCTTAGGGCGGGGTCATTCTTTTTCAGCATATGAGGATGAATGTTTACATGGGATAAGTTGTCTAATGTCAAAAAAAAAGGTGTTATTGTATTTACGTGGGATAATTGAATTACTATCCTTGAGTTCTTCATTTACTTTTTCTTCGGAGTGTTTAGATAACTGCAGAAAATGTCCAAGTCCACTCTAAGATGAGTGCTTTTCTATTCTGACTTTAGAGTGGTAGGGGGGTCTAAGCAAGAGGTGTTGCATGCTCTTGATAAAGAAATGAGTCTAATTATTTGTCTACTACATCTTGAATGTATACTTTTACCTCTTTCCTAATTGCAAGATTGCTCTACTGAAGACATATTTTGAATATACAAAAGATGGACATTTGATGGACATATATGATCTTTCCTATCGTTGAAATTCTACCTGTGCATTTTAATGAAGAGAGTTGGATTCAGGTGCGAGAATATCTAACGTGAACTTCAAAATATTAAAATGAAAGTTGTTGTCATAAGTTCTGATTAACATCATCCTCTTTTGCTGAATTCCTCTTTTCTGTTGCACAAAAAAAGGTGATTCTTTTTTTTGGTGGTCACTTCCTGTTCTTTTTCGTCTACCCCTTGTCACACGTACACCCTTAGCTATAATCATGCAACTCCAATCTGGTTTACTCATTTGCCTTTGCATCCAATGGCCCTGCCTTTGCAATTGACTCAACGGAAGTTTGTTTTAGCTGACCCCTTGTCAACATGCCTTCAGCTACTATCCCTCAACTGGTGCATCCACTAATTCTCTAGTGGATAATAATCTGAGAAATTATAAGGAAATATGTCTTGTCTCCTGGGAATGCTGCTATTATATGCATGCTTATTCCCACCGACCTAAAAGGAGGGGACTTGGTGATGGGGATATCGAGCCAGCCTTATTTTGGCTTTTAGTCCAAGTTTGTAATTTTCATTTTTATTGAGTCGAGTGAATTTCTTTTATTTAGTAGTGTTATTTTCCCTCTTTTTTAGTCCCACATCGATTTATGTGGAGAAAACTCAATCGTTGTAAGTCTATTTAAACACTATTCCTTTCAATAAAGATAGACTAGAAATTTAGAAAAAAATTTGTTGTGGGAGTTTTTCCCTTGAGGGGCGTGTTGCCCATGGCTGGGTGTGAAACCCTAGCTGTGAAGCCGAGCGTGCGGCGTGAAGCGGCGTGAGGTCAAGATCGATGAGTGTGCGGCGTGAAGCGGCATGAGGTCCGTGGAGGTGGAATGCCTTCTCACTTATCCCTCAGGTAACCAAGAATCTACTATTTTCTTTGATCTCTCAATTTTTTTCAAAATCCGTAGACCCTCTCCCCTGTTTTACATCACTTGGTCAGCATGAGTTAAAATTCAAATTGTTTTTCATGGTTCAAATGGTTTAGGTATTGACTTTAATCTTGTGAATTTGATACTTAGGAATGAAGGGAATTCTGATTAGAAGTTAATTGAGAATCCTAGTCATTGTACAATTCTGTGGAAGCATTCATCGACTTCAATGTATTCTGATATTTTTGACTGCAGATTAAACCAAGTTATTGTGAAAAAAATGTTCATTTGATGCTCTTTAATCTTTTAAAACATATGCTCTTTTTGCCTTTTGCTTTTTTTTTTTTCTGTGTTTGTTTTTGTGTGTGTGTAGATCAATAATCATCAACACTTGGACCTTTCAGAGTTCAGTCTAGATGGCTTTTAATAAACTTCTAAGGGTGAATCGTTCTCAGCCCACCATAATCCCTCTGACCCTTCCTCTAAAAACCTCTTCCCATCTTCCCAATATCTATTCTGTATTTGATTTCCCCTCTTTCCAAACTCTCCCTCCCTTCCCTACGTGCTATTTTATTCGAACTTCATATATTTTGCATAGTTCTTGGATAAGAAAAAAAATTTAGATTTATCGTGATCCAACCCCTCAACTATATAAATATAACCCCTACTTTTTTAATTAAACAGTTAGTCCAAGGCTCTTTTAAATGGGCACAAGTTTCAACATGCTGTTCTTCATCTTGGTTACTTGGATTTAGGTCACCTAGTATTGTTAGTGGTTCACTGAACTTAGATGAGAAAAACTGTCATGCCTATGTTGGAGCTATCAGTTTTTGTTTCATGCAACTATTGCTTCATTTTTAATCATTCAACTTTTGAATTGTTTTTTTCGTTCAATGTGTTTGGTGGCATTATTACCAGCTGTTATTTATTGAATGATGGAAACATCTAAATTGTAGCAGTGGATTTATAAATCAGATTTTTTTGGGAACAATTTATAAATTAATATTTGATTATAAACAGCACATTGCATTGCTTGTTATGACTCTATTATAACAAAAAAATATAGTATATATTTGAGAGAACAAATTAGAAACATGTATGATAAATTTAGTGACATCCTATGTACTAATGTTTTTTTAGCATCAATTACATCATGCCGCTACCTTCTCCTATCTAACATGTATGGTGGCCTTTGCCTCAGTTATCTGCTATGGAGTAAGGTAAATGATATAACATTGATTTTTAACCTGAAAAATTTACACACGATACAAACCACACATTCTGGTTTGATATTAGTATATTACCTTGGCAATAGTTTATGAAAGATTCGTGCGGAATTGTTCATGTTAAATTAGTGATGTCTGGAAGACTGAACAGTCAACTCTTTTTCTTGTCACTACTCCTTAAATTGATATTTTTTTTTCCTTTTCTTTTTTGTGTCGGTCTCTGAATTGATACCTTTATTTATCTCCAGGATTGCTATCTTGTATATATCCTGACCGAGATGACTGGAAGTACATCCATGATTTTCACTCGCACTTGTGAGGCAACACGACTACTTGCTCTACTTCTCCGGGAACTAGGTTTTAAATCCATCCCAATTAGTGGACAGATGAGCCAGGTCTTTTATTTCTTCAACCTTAAAACATTTGAATCAACTGATAGATTTTAGAGTGTAATTTCACCCCTTTCTGTCTTCCTTCTCAGATTATATAGAGTATGATCTGTTAAGCTTACCGTCTGAAGTAATACCTCAATTCTCTATCTATATTTCATGGTTATTTCTATTGACAGCAAAAGCGGTTAGGAGCCTTGAACAAGTTCAAAGCTGGACAGTGTGAGATTCTTGTATGCACGGATGTGGCTAGCAGAGGCCTTGACATTCCTTCAGTGGATCTCGTTATTAACTATGATATACCTACCAACTCTAAGGTTAGGTGTTGTTTCATGCTTTTCTTTTTCTTTTTCTTTTTCTTTTGGGTTTTTTCAATTTGCTTGAAATTCAATGTTCTGAGGTACAGTCAAGTTCTGGTGCTTGAAAGAAAAAAGTATTAAAGCGTGCAGCAGGAATATATGCTGAAGTTAAAGTTATTATTGGTGCGGAAACATCAGTAGCATTTTAGTAATAGCTTTCAATTGCAATGTATGGTTGATTTTTCTACATGTTTGAAGAATCAATTCCGTTGGACTTATTCTTTTCCTAGTTGAATGAACTTTTCTGCATGCATCTCTTGCATTTTTAAGGAGACAGAATGCGCTATATGATTCTACTAACATGCCAAAACTTTTCAAGTTTTATTTATTTGCCTTAAAATAAGTTTTACCGCATCTCAACTTTTCTAATTTTGGTGAAGTATGTTAAGGTTCATCATTCTCTCGGCAACCTTTATAACATTCAAAAAGTCTGCAGCTAGTAACATGCTTGTGACTGAAAAAGAAGGTCAATTCATTTAAATATAAAGAGTTGTCAATCTCATATGGTTTTGTATGTTATATTTATTTGGGATCTTTCCTCATCACCTGTCCTTTTCATTTTCGTTTTTGTTTTAATCTGGGCTGGTGCTTAGCTCAGACTCCAACAAGTAGATATCATTCATGTTTTGAAGTTTGACAACTATTGTTTTTAAGCATATAATTTGGGTGTTCTAAAATTTGATTATTAATTAAAGGGAAAACAATTAATGTGGAATTATAGGATTACTGAAACTTGATGCTAAAGAATTTGATTATTAATTAAAGGGAAAATAGGTTCATGTGCAGCTCTAGGATTACTGAAATTTGATGCTAAAAAGCATAACTGTACTATTCAGTCTTTAATAAAAGAAGTATCTTGGTGTGAAATAATCGGCAATAACTTTTAAGCTATGATCCAATAATATAGTTCATGATACTGTATGCTATGTACTACAATGTGACTTGGAAATTATCTTTTAATGATATTTGACGTTGGTTTGGCCTGATCCAGTAAAAAGCCTAACTATCGCCTCTTGTGGTATTTTGGTCTGACAAACCATCACAATGTTGTGTCAACTTCACACACAAACAAAATCAAATTGAAGATCCACTATATTCATGTTGATCTATATCATTTGCGTGCCTAAAAACTGAAAGTCATGTGTTTTTTTCCTTTTAAACTTACTCGTCAAGTAGGCACGAAGTGGACAGCCATAGTTGCGAATGCATAATTTTATGGTCTAGAATTACTTGAAATCTAACAAAATTGTTGTGTAAGGAATTTAAAACGTTTAGATCATAATCAAATGTTGGATCAACAATTTGCATGCTCCAAATCATAGGTTCAAGTAGATGTTGTTTTTGGCCGTCCATTTTGTGCTACTTAATGTATGGTCAAGAAGGCTCAAAATACATTTGATTTTTCTTTTCTAGGCATTTCAAATTATGTTGATCAACTTTAATGGAGTGCAAGTTCCATTTAAATGGTCATTCAATTTGAACCCGAAGGATTAGCTTCCAAATCCTTGTGAAAGTAGTTTTCAAATGATTTTTTAAATTTCTAGCAAACCCCCTGATGTGAAATGTGTATGCATGTGTATGAAAATCAACAATAAAATACTCGATCAATAATTCACCAATATGAAGCGATTGTTGGTAGGAAATAATTAAAACTAATAAACCGATGGATGTTTAAAATAACACATGTAGATTAATTCAATTTCAATCTAGAATCAATAAAAAATAATATATTATGCGGCAAAAGATTCTATGATCAGGATTAAAGCTACTGAATTCAAAGTCAAGAAGATATGTTCAATATCACGTTTATGGACAACATTTAAATCGATAAAATATTAGAGATTAATTATCAGACTTGAAATAACTGATATGAATTATAAATATATTTACTGAGGATCTCATGAGACCTCAGTAATATTTAGTGGATGCCGGTGCCTAGATTTTGTTGTCACGAACGCAATGACTCGAAGATTACTTGAATCAGAGTCTGTATGGTCAAATTACGGGCTGAAAACCAATATGATGCCTTAACGAGTCTGTTAGGTGTGGCGAGTCTGTTTACTGTAGCTCGCAGGTCTGAGGACTTTAGCACACCGGGTCCGAATTGTAGCAGTACTTAAAAAATTCTTAATTTATTTTTTTTGTCGAAGATTGAGAATTAGAAATAAGGGTTTGGGAATGAGATTTGAAATTGAGATTATTATTTTGAGAGAGTGGGAAAAGAGATTGAGAAAGGGATAAACTAACTAGAGTTTCACTCTAATTATGATTTCTCTAAGGATTTCACACACACAAAGAGAGAAATTTGGGAAATCTTAAACTCACACAAATTTGAGAATTTTTCATTATATTATTCATTGTCTTTGTTGATTGATACAAGAGGCCTTTTAAAGGCTTCTACAAAATTGAATGCAACTCAAACTCCTAATCAAAATAAAATTACAATTTTAAAATAAAAAACTAAACTCCTAATAAAAATATAACTCTAAATAAAGAAACTCAAAATAGAAACTAAAATTACAGTGTACTATTATTACTGAGAAACTGAAACAAAGTGTCTTCTTCACCAGTGATACACGTGCCATACACATGATTTGATGTCCGCATTATTCTCTTCTTATTGGAGAGAATTTCATCCATCGAGTTAGAAATAAAAGTGCTCTCATACTGCTTCAAAATTTCATGATCAATTTAAGTCAGTTCACTTCGATCTAGTCATGTATTATCAATTGGTACTTTTTTCTGTCAAAATCAGATATTTTCGCATCCCACCAATTTGGGTGGTGATAATATTATCATATAAGAATTTATCAACTTGACATGTTGTATAGGGTAAAATACTGGAGTGGTTGAAAGAAAGGGCTCTTGAAAATAGGCTCATAGGAATGCTCATCAACAAGTGAAATAACATTTATAAGACCTTTATAATCCACTAAGCAGTCAATATTGAAAGTAAAAAATTTATAGGAAGATTTATAACTTAAATATCATCGGTCAATTTCATCAAGATTTGAAATGGATCAGAATTACAAGCATGCAACTTTTGAACATCACTAACGGTAAAAGTATTTAATCTATTCTTATCATCAGCTCGTATCCCATGATTGGTGTTATTTTATGCAATTTTATCACTAATCTCTGTGGGTTGTTCGTGCACACGTGATACAAAAGATGATGCAGATGATGATGCAGACTCAATGATTTGATACTGATCGGCTATGAGGATATGGTCTGTGAAGAATTTCGATTTATCTCTTAACATATGCCATAAGAAAAAATGGTGTCGACATTAGAGGAGGAAGCAAGTAGAGGTGGAAGGGATTGGTGACAAGAGCCGGCAACAAGTGGTGGTCGGAGAAGGTGGTGTCAGAGCAGAGCTGGGGAAGGAAAAGAACGAACGATAGTTGCGGTAGGAGTAGCGGGGATAATAGTCGTTTCAGCC
Organism: Agave tequilana; assembly: GCA_038442645.1. Taxonomy (NCBI): domain Eukaryota; kingdom Viridiplantae; phylum Streptophyta; class Magnoliopsida; order Asparagales; family Asparagaceae; genus Agave; species Agave tequilana. Next base: position 52,128 of record JAVJIF010026250.1, read on the forward strand.
AGGAAAACAACACTAAACTCCTTAATCACATTAGTGACTTTAGAGGAAAAAATGCTATCAGGCTTAGAGGTTGCAGTGAAAACTCTATCAATAATGACAACCCTAATGAGATCGGTGCATTTGTTAACTAGACTTAGGAGGTTGAATAGATGAGGGTGGTCTAGATTCGTAGAAATATGTGGCACATACTTAATGATAAGTTTATCTTTCATTTATTTTCAAGTTTCAATCGGTCATTGAGTTCGGGCTTTCATGTCTCTTTTCAAATTTGTCTAGTATTGGCTAGCTTGTTCAGTCAGTTTCGTGATAGTGTACCTGATTTTCTTAGTTTCAGAAAATGAGCATCTGTTGAAGTATATGTCTATACTTTGTAGTCAATTTAGAAAAACTTGAGGATCCTTAAATAACCAGAATAATCCAGATGACCATCAAAAGTTGGTACATCTATAGTGGTGGTGTGAGAATTCTTATATGCAATTTTTATTTTTTAAAATAAAAGAAAGCGGTAAAATTTCTTAACAAGTGCCTACGAGATGTGAAAGCAGTAAATTATTTTTTGGATTTAGAAAATTTTATTTTGTTTTGAATAAAATTTGAACTAAATGCAAACAAAATAAATGTGATTAATATGCAAATCCTATCTAACCGTGTTCTAATGCCAAACGAATGTGAAACGTGTATGCGTGTGTGAAAATCAACAATAAAACGCTCAATCAACGCTTCACTAACATGAAGGATAGTCTATAGGAAATGATTACAACTAATAAAGCAAATGAATGTACAAAGCAACACGAATAGATTAATTCTATTTTGATCAAGAATCAACTAGAGATAATATATTATGCGACAAAAGAGTTTATGATCTAAATTAAAGCTATTGAATTCAAAGACAAGAGGATACACTCAATCTCACGTTTGTAGACATTGATTAAATTGATAAAATATTGGAGACTAATTATCAGATTCAAAATAACCGATATGAATTAGAAATATATGATCGAGATGGAACCTGCACAAAAAAGTAGAGTTTAAAAATTATAGATGGAAAGTGCCAGGGTTCCTCAATACTATCACTATAGTAAGTGGCTATGTGGGTCGTGATCCACAAGGAGGGACTGCGATAGAAGTGTTTAAGTGTTCTTTTTAATTTACTAACACTGTTTTAAAACGTTTCTTCTTAGTTTTTGATATCAAAAGAAAAGGAAAGAGTTAAGTTAAAAACTAAAAGAGGAGAAGAAAATATTGGTGTTTGTTTTTATGTTAAGTCAAAAGAATAACCAAGTAAAAAAGAAAAAGAAATATGAAGGAGTTGTTGGTTTTTGAAAGTGTTTCTAAACTAAGAACTAAAAAGAGAAGAAAATAAAGCTTACCTCTTTTGGCTGATTACTTACCTAGGATTGTTGGCGACATTTACCTTGATTCGGAAGCGATCAATGCATAACTCATAAGATTGAATTCAGTCTCTCTACATTATATCATCAAGACTACGGCGAGCAAGCATGAAATGATACGACTTAAAAGGAGTAATCCATCGTCATGAGCTATCGGTGGCACTCGCAAAGGCAAGACAATTTCAAAGCTATTAGACTCACTTGGATTGCATTCAAACCAAAATAAAATAAGTAAAAGCAAGAATAAAACAAAATGTAAACTTTGATTGGTTTGAAAAACGATAAAAGAAGAAAGTAAAAAATTGAATTGGTGTCACTCAATACATTTCTTCCTTTCCTTCTTTCATGAATCTCTTCTCTAATCTAAGTTACATAAAGAAACATAAAATTACATAGGAAAAAAAAATTTTAGTTGAACTAGAAACAAAAACCTAAACCTAGCTCTATGCTGGAGTGGTGTCTTTTGCTTTCTGATTTGTGCGATATTAATAGCTGAAATGGAGAGTGAAGAGTACGTAAGAGGATGGGGTCAAATCGCTCCATCAACAGAATTGATATTGCCGCGAAAATCCGCGAAAATATAATCTTAGGAGATCGAGCGTTTTCAGCTATGATCTTTTATCTTCTTGTTGCACTATGTTCTCCGATAATTTAGACTCTGGACTTTTGGATTTGCCATTATCTCCATGATTTCTCCAGCTAACAAAATATATCATGTGATTATCTTCATTGGGCTTTTCATTTTGAGCTATAAATTTGACAATATTCCCGTTGATCTTCAAGTAACCATGTGGATCCATATAAATTTGATTTAACTGGTGTTTATTTGGTATTATCTTCTATCTCTCTCCATAAATTTTCATCTGCACAAATTTAACATTAAGACAAGCTAATTAGCAAAATTTGTTACAAGATAGATATAGGAATGAAATAATAGATTTGTAAAATACGTGTGCAATCAACATACCTACTGAGGTTAACGTGAGACCTCAGTGACCTGTAGCGGACGCCGATGCAGAATCAGAGTCCATATGTGCAAGTTAGGACTGAAAATCAATATGATGCCTTAACGGATCTGTTTGGTGTTGACGGTCTGTTTACGCAGGTACGAAAACTTAGCACACCTGGTCCGGTACTGTAGCTGATGTACTACAAAATAGGATCGCAGTCACCTTTAAACTAAAAATTAAAAACTAAGATTTTGAAATGAAGAAATAGAAAAGAGATTAGGGTTTATAGAAAAGAACCGGATAGTTTAGGCTTCACATCTCTTACGCGGACTGCACACCCAAAACTCGAGAGCCAATAAACTCAGAAATTTAACTGGATATTTGGAGGAAAGTTTTAATCATTCAATAATCCAATGAAATAGTCAACGGGGCCTTTTATAGGCTTTACAAGAAGGGACTTCTAGGAAATAACTGGTGTGGTACTAAACACCCACAAAAAGAACACCTACTATATCAACTAAATGACATAAAATAAGTCTAAAATAAAAAAAACTAAGGTAAAACCAAAGAACTGCATTATGCCGCTTCCTGAAATAGACTCGATCGAATCGGCCCCTAAGCGGCGTGATGTCCTCATCAATTCCCCTCCGCTGGGAAGAACTCGACCCGTCGAGTGTGTGGGGGAAAGTTGTTGCTGGTTCTAATACCAAATTGATGTACTACGGGATAGGATCACAATCACTTTCAAACTAAAAATTAAAAACTTGGCTTTGAAATAAAGAAATAGAAAAGAGATTATGATTTATAGAAAAGAATCAGATAAATTTGAGCTTCGCACCTTTACGCAGGCTTCACACCCAAAACTCGAGAGCTAATAAACTCGGGAAATTTAACTGGATATTTGGAGGAAAGTTCTAATCATTCTATAATCTAATGAAATAGTCAAGGGGGCTTTTTATAGGCTTTACAAGAAGGGGCTTTTAGGAAATAATCGATGTGGTACTAAACGCCTTCAAAAAGAACATCTACTACATCAACTAAATGACGTAAAATAAGTCTAAAACAAAACTAAGCTAAAGCAAAAAAATTGCATTACACCGCCTCCTGAAATAGACTCGATCGAATCGGCCTCTAAGCGACGTGATGTCCTCATCAGTAGTAACATTGTAAAAAAAATTTGCATTTTTTGATTTTCTTTTGTTAAAGAAATTGAGAATTGGAAATAAGAGTTTGGAAAAAGGATTAGAAATTGAGATTAGGATTTTAAGAGTGTGAAAAGAGATAGGGAAGGGGATAAACTAACTAGGGTTTTACACTCTAATTAGGGTTTCTCTAAGAGTTTTACACTCAAAGAGAGAAATTTGAGATCTCAAAGCTTACACAAATTAGAGGAAATTTCATTATATTATTCATTGTTTGATTAATACAAGAGGCATTTTAGAGGCTTGTATAAAATTGAATACAACTCAAATTAAAATTTCTAATCAAAATAAAGAAACTAAACTCTTAATAAAAATGCAACTCCAAATAAACAAACTAAAATTACATAAAGTTCTATTTCTACTGGAAAACTGGAACAAAGTGTTTTCTCCACCGGTGATACACGTGCCATACATGTGGCTTGATGTCCGCGTCACCCCCCCCCCCCCCCCCCCACCCCCCCCCCCCCGAAAAAAAAAAAAAAAAAAAAAAACCCTACCCACACACTCGTGTTATATATTACGGGTACTAATTACCTGTCATTTGCACGGCTAAAACAATGAAGTAGTTGCTCACAACCGTCTTTTTTACCTTTAACCTGTATTAGAATTACAAAAAAACTAATATGGAATTTCATCACTTATGCAGAAATTATGATGCGTACACTGCCATATGACAATTGAAAACAGGGTTAAAAATGTAATTTTGCCCCCATTCAATCATGTTGATTGATGTCAAGTGCAGAAATAAAAGAGTCTCTCCAAATTAGTACTTATATAATGAGCTGTTTTGGGATTTTTTTATGATTTTTTCAGAGAGAATTTATTTGATGAATTTTATTTTCTTTTGAGTTTTTCACTTGATACTAATTAAGTCTGTTTATTATTAAACTAAGATACCAGTCAAAAAGAGAAGAACATGAATTTTCAAGTGTAGGGCTTATAGATGGTAGTTTGCTGAAAAGCAAGTGCAATGTTTGTGGCAGTTATGCATAATTGTGGTAATTTATGTAATGCCGATGATAGTTCATGGTAGTTTTTGTAAGTTAGCCATGTATTGACAGATTCTACGGTGTGCACACTTGATCTTATGCACTGCAATGTAATATAATTGGTCATTGTCCTAAGTTTATTAGTTTTACAGGTGACACCTCCATGGAATCAATTTATTGATGAGCTGCTTATTATTTCACATCTCATGTCCTGGCAGCCTGCTAGGATATAAATTTTCAGCATTGTACTGACTTTAATTCAATATTTGCTACTTGACCAATTATCCTTTATATCCTCTGAAGGATTATTTCCATCGCATTGGAAGAACAGCGCGTGCTGGACGATCTGGGCTTGCAATTTCATTAGTGAGTCAATACGAGGCAGAATGGTATCTACTGATTGAGAAGCTCCTAAGTAAGCATCTTTGCATCCCTTTTTCCTTTTTTCTTTTTTCTTTTTTTGTTGGGGGAGGGGTTGGGGGGTTCATTGCTAGAAAAATTGACTTGTCACTGTATTGAAGCAAATACTAATATTTCTATGATCTATTTTTTCTTTCTAAAAGACAAGAAACTGCCAGAGTTCCCTGTTAAAAAAGAGGAAGCTATGATATTTTTAGAGCGTGTATCAGAGGCAAGACGGAGAGCTCAAATGGTACACTTCTCTCTTCAACATGTCTTGGTGTTATCTTTTGGAATTAAAGCTTTTCTTGTTCAGTAAGGATTCATGTAAAGATCTATTCCAAGCCCATTGTAAATGTGTTGATCCAGATCAGATTTGAACACTGATGAGTGAAATTGAATTTGTAAACAATAACTTAATGATTTGATAATTTTGGTTTGGAATTAAAGAGTACTTGATGTTTCAACATAAAAATAACTAATGAGACAACCATTTGAGATGTATGTAGCTTGGAATTAAAGAGTACCGGAACAGTTGACCTATATCCTCTTGTTAAGTCTATTGCAGGCCTTCTGATTTTAAAAACATCAACTTGTAGAAAATCAGTACTTCTCGACCTGTTCCTAATGATTATTTTTGGGAACTGATTCTGCTGGAACCAAGCAGAATACACTACAATAAAATATATGCATGTGTAAACTTAAAATTTCAGTTTAGCGGTAGAATGAGAACACTTTTATGTTTTTATTCAACTCTGGGTATGACCAATGCTTGATTTGACATAAAAGTTGTCAGCAAACTGCTATCTTCAGCCAAAACGTAGCAGGGTACTAGGGTTGCTAGTTTGTGTTTTTAAGTCACAACTGGATATATTTTTAAGTAGTAAATCTTTCTAGTTTATGTTTGAAAATATTATTTTTGCATTTATTTCTTGTTTTGTCGATTGAATCTTTTCTTTGACTGTTTTGTTCTCATTGGGGTAAAAAGTTTTTTCGTGATGGTGCTGTCTGTTATTTGCTGTAGGCTGCCAAGGAAAGTTACGGCAACAAGAAGAGAAGAAGAGGTGGAGATGACGGTGGGGATGAAGAGGTTGAAAATTTTGCTACGCAGACAAGGAAGTCAAATTCATCCAAGAAATCAAAGAAGAGGTGATCATGTAGAGAGTTGAAAATTTTGCTATGCAAACAATTCAAAGAAATTACAGTAGACAGTGATATTCTGACATGGCATGGTCCCTCCTCCTTCCGAAGCTGATTATGAGAAAATATAGGAAGCCTTCTCTTATGTAGAATTTGTTTTAATTCTTATCCTTTTTGTTCATATGGTGGTTCAAATTTTGACTATTTATTATTGTGACTGTGACACCACGTTGAATTGTTGGGAAATTTAATCTTCTGTAGGTTTTTATCTTGTTTATTTTTCTTGCATAGTGTGAATCAGTGATTGGTGAATGATTTTGTTGTGTGACTAATTTTGTATTATCTGAATCTCTGTTTAGTAGTTAATGTGTGTGTAGAGCTCTGTTGCATATGCGAGCAGTCTATTTAAAAATTTTGGTGTCAAACTATGAAAAAGCAATTTCAAGAAATTTATGCCTGTAGAAACAAGGATTGTTTTGCAGGATGACTGCAAGTGAAATATGAGCACAGGTGGACAAATGTCATGTAAATGTTTTGATAAATCACGTTTTGTGAACATGGCAAATTTCTGTTGATGTTGGCTCAACAACTGTTTTCTGTGCTATATTGATCACTGCTCCATAGGTTTTTATAGTTCAGAGCCAGGATTAAAATGGAAAAAAAAAGGGATGTTTTTGAAGAAGAGAGATGTAAATTTCTTCAAGTTACACAAGATAATTTGTAATAAATCAAATTAGTGTTTTATATTTCTTCTCAATGATTTGATTTTATCAATGTCTTTTTAGAAATCTTGTAAATTTTTTATATTTAAAAATTTGAAGAACACGCTAAGAGGCATGCTACTTAATGGCTCTTCTTTTTGTTGAACGCATGCCATTAATCTGGGCGAACGAAAATAATTTGGCTTGAACGAAAATATAGGCTACTAGTTTTGGCGAATGAAAGTTACTAAACTCCATTAGCAGTTTGTGAAGACTCGTTTATATTATAGCATTAATTGTTGTGATTCATGTAAGTGTTGGCGGTTTTTTTTTAAGGCAAATCTACATTCTTTATAAATTTCAAATCTTGATATTTTCTCTCTGGTAATTTGTTGAACAAAGCTGCTACTTGGCTCCTGAGCCCTGCTCTCGCATGTGCTGATGTGGCGTGCCACGTTAACAAGTCAGGTTGGGTGCGACTTTAAGAGGGTTCTGATTTAAAACAACATACCTGTGCAAAGAAGCTTTATATCTCTCTCTACCCCCCCAAAACCCTCAAAATCGATCCGCGCCGCCTGTCGCCGACCTCCTCAACGTGAGATCAAAGAAAGAGTGTTCCATTTCCCTCAAATTTTATCATGTGTGTTCTATTTCTATCTATATGTTTTATATGATCAAAGAAAACCATGGATCTAAGGTGTTCTACTCTTATTAGGTTAGGTGTTGCATTGGTCTCAAGATTCTTGCTTTAAATTGATTGTTGGTTTCAATTAATTCTTTCAATTAACGTGTAGATAGATTGTCTCCAATTAATAGGAGAGGAAAAAAAAACATTAATACATGTAGGCAGACTATCTTTCTACTTCAGAAGAAAGCATAGCTCAAGCTCCATATCTTACTAAGCATTGTAGTACATATATGCATTGTCATTTGGCCTGAACAAGCATAATTTGGCTTGACTCAACTTCACAGTGTGCCACTAGCAGTTTGCGAAGCCTAATTTATATCATGACATTAATCGTTGTGACTCATGCGTGTGTTAGCGGGGTATTTTAAATCAAATCTACCGTGCTTTATAAATTTTAACTCTTGACATTTTCTCTCTCTGCTAATTTGTTGAATCTTCCAAAATCTTTTTAGTTGAATTTTTCTTGATATTTTTGCTGTTGACATTTAGGATTTTTTTTGTTTTTGGCTAGACACCGTTAGTTTCGTAAATTACAGCGAAACGCAGGCCATTGTAGTTGGTCTCTCTCATCAGAAACTGTCGCATGAAAAATATTCTCACAGCCTAGGATCTCCGTCAATGCGAAAAATAACGGCGGAGGTTAATCTGCTCGCATAGAATGTTTTATGCGCTCACTCTGATCGGATTGAAATCGTGTGACGCGGCGCGCCCAATAACCGCCCAATAAAATGGGGCGCCAGCGCCTGTGCTCTCTCTAAATTCTGGATCCTTTTTTCTCGAAAAAAATGGGGAAATTTTGTTAGAAAAGGGGTGGGGGAAAATTCATTTTTTGCGCAAAATTTCTCATTATCGTTTTGATCTTCAGTCTCTTTTCTCACTTCGGAGTCATTTGTCATCGCAGTCGTTCTCTTCTGGTAACTTCACCTCCCCCTCTTTCTCAAAATTATCGGCTTTGAACTTCGTGCATGCTGCGATTTCTAAATAAAATTAAAAAAATTTCAGTTTCCGATGTGAGTAGATGATCTATGTTTGTTCTGTTCGATGATCAGATCGAGATTTTTCTCTCTTGTTGTTTTGTATTTGGCATGATTTTACTGGGGTTTTTTCTTTGGTTGCTTTAATGCAGTTTTTTTATATACATCTATGAGTGAAATTTAGGATTTAGGTTTGTTGTGATCGGAATAGTGTGCAAATGTTTGGAAGAGGGTTTGTTGTCAAAAGCGTGTGAGCCTGTAATTTGAACAGTGATTCTGGCTTTATTACATTTTTCGTTTTATTTGTTTTATTTATTTATTTTTTACATGTTTTCTTTTTTGCTTCAGTTTTTAGTTTAATTTGAGAATTAAAATATAACTCTGAATAATGCGATGACCTATCGTGGGAATCTGCAAAGTTTTTCTGATGGTTATGGAGCATGTTATTTTGCTATATCTTATTTTTTTTTTTCAATGCAATTGTTTTTTTTTTAATCCATCAAGTGAAATACTGTAATTTGAACTGTGATTCTGGCTTTATTACATTTTTCGGTTTATTTGTTTTTATTTATTTATTTTTACATGTTTTCTTTTTTGCTTCAGTTTTTAGTTTAATTTTTGAATAAAAAATTATTCTGAGTAATGTGGTGATCTATCATGGGATTCTGAAAAGTTTTTCTTATGATGATGAAGCATGTTATTTTGTTATATCTGAATTTTTGGATGAAAAATGTTATATCGGTTTGGATGTGGCAAATCATTGCGGTTAGGTGCCGTAAATGCAATATCGGCGCAATATCCGGGTTATATCGGGGATATTTAGAACACTGATTACTCTGAATATTGTGATGATCTATCGTGAGAATCTGGGAAGTTTTTCTTATGGTGATGAAGCATGTTATTTTGCTATATCTGAAATTTCTTCAATGCAATTGTTTTTTTTTAATCCATCAAGTAAAATATTGGGGTTTAGGTAAGTTTTGACCGAAAGAAGGGGATTCTTTTGGTTTCTTAGGATTTTCTGAGTGTTTTGTTTTCATAGTTTGGTTAATTGTCTCTCACTTTGATTAATTATATTTTTAATTCATTCGGTATAATTCTGGGCATTGGAACATTATACCTATTTATTGTAAAGATGACGGGTTGATTGATTGTTGATGCGTGTGGTTTATTGGTAAACTTGAAATTTAGTTGAGATAGTGCTTGTTTTGCTGAGAAATATTGAGTTAAGTCGGTGATCATTGTGCTGGCATTTTGAGCCACTGTTGAGTCTTATTTCGTACCATGCATGCTGACGTTCATGGTTTAAAGGATTTTTTTAATATGTTTTATTTTGTGTTTGCGTTATTATTTCCCAGTGGAGATTGTAGTTAAAATTTCTTTTCATCATGAAACCAAAAAATAAAAAATAAAAAAAAATCTGGTTGATGTTGGTTTGTTCTGATGACATTTTAGCCCGCAGTCATGAAATATGGTATCAACTCGTTATCTGATTAAAATGCAAGCACTTATTTGTGTCTTTATCTATCAAAAAGGGTGCATCTTCGATAGAAAGATGGAAGGATCTAAGTGGTAGTTCAATGGGGCTTGATTTTTTTTTTTTGTGTCATGTTTTAAATTTTGTATCATTTTTTAGCAGAATTATTCGTTCGTTGGCTTGGATTTGAGTTTTCTCTTGAAAGGGGAGCACACTAATCTTTGGTTCCATTATTTCTCAGCCATCTATTGTATCTTTTCCTGCATGTGAGTGGACTCGTGTCTTTTTGCTCAAGTCTGAATACTAATGTAGACACGGTGATGAAAAATTTTGATTTTCAGAATCTCCTCCAAATACCTCACCAGCGTTCTAAAAATCGAATTAATCGGCCGATTAATCTTATTCGTTGGCAGTCCGCTTAATATTACATTGAGCGCTCTGATTATGCGCTTGGGCCATTAATAATGCCCCATTAATTCTCAATTATTCCTATTAATCCTGATTAATATGATTAATCGTTTTGGCATTTCATTTGTTTTTTATTTGAAAACTTATTATTCTGTGTGTGTTGGATCGCTAAATAGTTTATGTTGTGATGTTGATGATTTGATAATGATCTTTTATTTTATTAAATAGTAGATGAACTGTTATTTATTAAATTATAGATGAATTATGTTATTTTATTATTGTATATTTTACATAAAGTGACACTTATGTTTTATTATTTTTGATTATTTTTCAAATTAACTTATTTAGCAATTTTTCTCCCTCATTCTTTAAAGCTCATTATTTTGATTGATAAATTGACTAATTTTTTTATTTATCTTATTTTACAGGTAAGTTTTTTGATTTATATTTATGTTGTAAAATTTGAAATCTTGAATTACTAATGCGAAGAGATAAGTTTTCTTACTTTTTTTTTACTATTTATTCATGTTGTCTTGTTGTTTATCATATCATTGTTTATAACTTCATATCTAGATATTGTTTTGTATAATATTTTGTCATTTTCAACAATTAACTGTATATATTCATATGTAATCGTCTATAAATATAATGGAATATATTAAAATATTCAAAAATAATTAATCCCCAATTAATCCGGTTAATCATTATTCAACGTTGAACCGCACGAATAATGAAATCGATTTTTAGAATATTGTACCTCACTATCTATTTTCAGACATTTTAGGAGAAATTTGATGTTTTTCCTTAGATTATCTGTCAGTTATTGTCTGACCAATATCTTTTATTTCTTCTTTAGGCTTTAACTTGGTCTTATCTTGATTTTACATTGAACTATGAATTAGACTTACAAATAAATCTATAATATTTTGATATTTTTTAATCAATGTCCATTTTTTATGGCAATGTTGCGCCCACTTCCCCTGCTTCCTAATTATACAAGGTTCCCATCAAAATGCTTACCTTCCTACTTGTAGTTATTATCAGTAACGAGTTAAGGAATCCTTGCTTTAGTTTAATAGTAAATATACTTGGACAGACTGTGGCTCTTGATAAAGGATATAGTTGGATAGCATTCTTGAAAATCAATGTGACAAGCCTAGAGGGGGGGGGGGATAAATAGGGTTTGCAATCAATTTTAAACATGCTTAATTCCAACAAATATGTGGAACAATATTAGTGTCAAGTGACTAATGTGAAATATGCTTAACTAGTATGAATACCCAATTCTCAATTGGATAGATACAAGTTCCTAATAGTTCAATGCAAGAACAACTATAAAAATATATACCAATAATCTAACTAAACAATACTATAAAGTGTAGCCCAATATTTGATTGGATGAAACAATATAGCTATAACAAGAAGTAAAGCAATATTAATGTACTAACAATTAACAAAATAAAGAGTAAGAGAGTTGGAGCAATGAAGAGTCGACATGCGATTTATAGTGGTTCAGCCACCAATCGACCTACTCCACTATCTATAGGCATCTTCTCTAGGATTCAACCCAGTCTCTATTAGTGCTTCCTTTTTTGGGTAGAAGCGTAGACCTTTTAAAAATGCTTCTTTTAAGAGAGAAGCATAGACCATCTACTAATCCACTTTATAGTGATAGAGATTTGGCACCAATTCTCTTCTCTAGTGATAGACTTTACCACCAATCCACTTCTTTAGTGATAGGACTTTACCACCAATCCACTTCTTCCAAGTGATCGAAATTTACCACCTATCAACTCCCTAAGTCATTGGATATAAAACTTATTCACTCTCTAAGAGATTGAACTTTACCACTTATCCACTCTCTAAGTGATTGGAATACCGCCACAAGAAGCAACACATTTTGCTCTCTAAACAAGTGGGAACCAATAAAGCACAAATATCAAAATAAAGAATACAACTTTGAGGCTCTATGGTAAAGAGAATGAAGATAAGATTTAAATTGGAACTTTCAATCTAGATAAATGAATATAAATATGCAAGCTTGGATCTAGATGCTTTGAGAACTTGAGATTGATTGAGAGAATAGTATAGAAAAAATATAGCAATTTTCCAATCAAGAACACCTTAAGTCTATTGAATAAAGATAACAAATATTGAGACTTTGAAGCCCTAAATATTTTGAGAGGAATTCAAGAGTAGGAAGATGAGAACTTCAAGATCTAGGACTTTTTGAATAAGAAAGATACAAACTTGGAATAACTTCTCAAGGATAGATTCAATAATATGAAAGTTGAGATCTTGTGGATCTAAACCTATATGATAGAATTAAGAGAATATAAATTATAATATTGTAAAGTTAAGCCCTTTGAAATAGAAAGGAACAATTTTGAATGGGTTTCTTCAAAGATAAAAGTTTTTCCAAAGTAAAATTTAGAATGAAGATTTTCAAATGAAAGATCTTGTAGATTTGGCTTTCTTTTGGTTGGAAAGAAAAAGCCCAAATAATGAAGTCAAAATCTCAAAGAATTGTTAGTGAATCACAAGAAGATCTTTCAATGGGTTTGAGAATGTAGAAGACGATCTAAAAGATTTGCAACTTTAGCTCACTTTTTCTTCTTCACCTTTCACTCTTCTTTTCTCAATTTTTCTTGATTTTCTTGTTGATTTTCTGGTTTTTAGATCTTTCGAAAATATGGTATAAATAGGAGAAGACCATATCTAGTCATTGGAGAAAAGTACCCACTCAAATCAAGAGTCAAACTAGTCGTTTCGGGTCAAATCTGGGTTCGGTTCAAATGTCTCAATTTTGAAATCTATCAGAAAAGCGTTTGACCAGATGAAATGGGCGGTCGACTCGATTTCAATGCATCAAAACCTTACAAGGCTTGGCGGATGACCTGGCTGTCGATCCGAGCTCAACACGAGAGCACTGAGTTCTGGAGGTTGATCATAAAGAATGAGCAGCCGACTGGGAGGTTTAGAGAACAGTTTGGAAATAGTGAATAGTCTGTACTAAAATGATCATAACTTGAGCGACAGACCTCAGATTAAGATGAAATAAAATTCAGTGGACTATTAATATGTAGAATGGTAGGATTGGAAAGAAATATCAAGCATAATATGAATTTATAAAGTAAGAGACTTGGAAAGCTAGAAAATTTAGATTGGTAAAACCATGAATTAAGGATGACGGTTTAAAGCAAAATCAAAGTTGATCCAATCAAAATGTGAAATAAGTGGTTTCTCTTATAATAAGTATTGATTCAGATTAAAAGCAATGGGGATTGGATCAAGATAGTATAGAAAATCAATAATGAGTCGAGTTCAATTTGGTTTAAGCTAAAAACAACAAGATTGGATCAACTCAAAGTCAAACCATATAAAATAAGTTCCAATGACTCCTAATCTATATATATATTTATAGAATGTGAATTCTAAGTGCCAATATCAAATGATTTCTTCATCTCTTACCTTACATATGAAGTTCTAATGAATATTTGACATTGTAAGCTCCATAACTTATTCAATCTTGAATCTTCATGGGAAGTCTTTTTGAATATGCAAAGTGAAAGCTTCATGACTCTGAAAATTTTCAAGTCTTTAATTATCACCTTGAAGTCTCAATAGATATTCAAAGTTTAGGTTCATGGCTTCTTGGATCTTTAAGTGTTTAGCTCTAAATTGATATAGTCATTAAGTTGCTTTTGGGAGCTTCTATTTCCATCACTTCCAATTTTGATTTTGCATTGTAAGCTCATTCCATCCAACTTTCTTTATGGTTTCATGTTTGTTTTGATATAAAATATCCTATTTAGCACAAAACATACTCCATAGAACATTAGTAACTTAGATGGTTTGTTAATCATCAAAACTTTAGGTATTATTGGTAAGTACCCTTGAGGCCAACAATTCTCACCTTCATGACGTAGTCCTTTTGTTAATATTGCCATACATGCTTTTATTCTATCGTTCCCGACTTCTGTTTTCTCCTTCTGACAACTGAGTATCACAATTACCATTGAAGTTAATTATATGAGCATGCCAACTAGGAGGGCAATCAGATTAAGTGATAAAAAGCTTCTGAATGGGAGGATCGCTGGGCGTATTATATTCCATACCGATATACCATGTAACAATCTTTGTTGATAGTGTTATATAGAAGCCTTGATTGGTGTAAAGCTGATGCCACATATTCATGTAATATCCTATGTTACCTTATTCATGCCACCTCCTATCGAACTACAATCTAGTTCGTGTGCACCAATTCGTGGTGCATTCTCGACCCTAAGCGGTAAAAGTGACGATCCAAGAAATAAAAGATGAGCAATGATGAGTAATTGATTCAATGAGCTCTTTCAGTATTTTGTAAATGTCCGAGGAGCGATAATGAGTACTTGATTCAATGAGCTCTTTCAATATTTTGTAAATGTCTGAGTGTGGTGCGGACAGTGCGGTGATGGTAGTCTTGCATTCCAAACAAACACTGTGTTTTGTATTTTGTAAAGTAGAAATTTTTTTTGTTGCATGAACATGGTATGTACAGCATGTGCTTTAATGATATTATTTTGTACCTCTCTATATAACATGTGTGTTTTTTTTACTGTTAGTTCTGTTTTAAATTTTTAATAGAACTCACGTGATCTTGTTGAAGATTAGTAATATTAGCTTGTGTAGTTTCTGACTGTTCCTTTGAACCTGGTTTACTTAAGTAGTAACTGATAACATTTTCAATATTATATTATTTTACATGACATATTGTTATGCGTTATAAATTTTGCAAGATTTTTTTTCTTATTAAAAATCTAAATATTAAAAGACTACACATATTGATCTTCCGTTTTATCATATTGCATTTCTTTTTTAGCAATTTTGGTTTACTGGCTTTAGGTCAGCATTTGAATGTTGAGAGTCATTTATGACCTATCTGGCCTGAAAACCGTTGCTTTTTTTTTTTTTCCTTGATTTGTTTTGAACTCCTGAGCTAGAATTGTTACTATGTTGGATGGCTAGAAATATAACTACTGGAACATTGTCATTCTGGTTGAGCTTGCAAAAATATTTTCTTGGTACCCTGAGTATGCTGGAAACTCTTATGGTGAATTAAATTTACTTGCAAGGACTTCCATGGGCCGTTATGAGGACACTGATCTTTCTGAAGATGGTTCGGATATGATGGGTGCAATTTTCATGTGCAACCGAACAATGAAGAAAGAATGTTTCAGAAGGAAACTTTTTGGCCTTCCCTCTTCACAGGCAGGCTTTGTAAGAAAAGTCAGAGCTGGCATGTTTTTATTTTTATTTGAGCATGAGAAGAGAAGGTGTCTTTGAGGCTGCTTCTGATGGTGAAATGAACTCTGTGCCTGGTGCATTTTCCAAATCAGGAAGCTCACTCCCAGCTCAGGTATTAAGTTCCATTTCCTATGTTTTTTTTCCTTCTTTTCTGTCTCTGTTATATATATTAAGTTGGCTGTTTTCTTTCTTTCTTTTTATTTCCTGTGGTGTGGGAAGCATTAAGCGCTTCATGCTACTTGAGTGTGCTATAACTTTGGTATTTGAAGGAAGTCTAATCTTTTTTCCTTTCCTTTTTTCCCCCCTTTTTGTGTGTGAGTGTGAGAGAGAGAGAGACAGATAATCATTGGCATGTCATAGTGAATAAGGCTGCTAGTTACCATTTAAATAATGGATTGATTATTCATAAAGTTTTCAAGGTCTTGTCAATTCAAATTTGGTCTATATCTGTTTTCAAATATGCTGTTCTTTAGAAAAGTTTGGATTATCATTCTAGGTACTTGATTCTGATCAATCAGTTCTTGCAAACTTTTCTCCAAAAAAAAAAAAAAATTAAATAACAAAATAACAAAAATTAGTTCTTGCAAACTTGAGTTTTTTTTATCCCTGTGACCTTTTTCATTAAAAAAAGGTGTAATCAATGTTAAAAGATTTGGTCTTAGGCAGTCTTTATTCTGTTTAAAAAAAGATTATTGAGTCCCAAATGACAGATCTATTTGAGAAGATTTGGGATAAAATTCTATTGATGTCCTAAATGATCCATATGGCTCCATCTCACTCTTATAGTTTTCTTCTGAGAATCCTAAATGATCTGCTATTTGGTTTCAGCAGGTTCAATTTTCCATTCTCTGGACATGCCATCCCCTGTCTGAGGATGAATTCCGGGGTGCCATCCAAGAGAACTACTTCGCGCCTTCCATGTTTAACTTTGGTCTTTCACAGAAACATGTTTGCCTTTGCCTAGAGCTGCTTTTTACGAATCAAGTAAGCTATATATTCGCTGATTATAGGACTTGTCTTTTTCCCTTGGGGGATATAGGTAGCCAGGCTTATTGAATTGTTTGCTTTGAAGAAGATTAGTCCACAGAATCATCGAAGTCTTGTTTCTCGCAGCAGAGAGAATTATAAGTCTGGTAGTAATTATGTAACTGGAAGAGCCAGATATTTAAAGTTGATGCAACTGAATCTGGCCTAGAGAATGATGTGAATTTGAAATCTAGATTTGGAGTAAACCAGTCAATGTACAATCAAAATCATAATCCAACTTCTGGACATTATAATGTTGGTATTGAGCATGGATCATACACAAGAGTCCCCGGTGGCCTCCCGCCACAGCTAACAAGTCCAATGTGCTCATCAGCAGCTCAAATTGATCATGCTTCTGGAGGGAGATTTTCTATTAGCCCTAAAGGACATCCTTTGCATCATATTGTTCCTAGCTTTAAAGGTGAACAACCATATGATGTTTTTGGTGCCGATAAGCCTAATTTGGCTAAAAAAACGTACTGAGACTCAATCTATTCATTTCAGAAGCCATTTATGTCCATCACTTCAAGGTCCGAGGACTTGTAACTTGCCTTCTGCTCATTACCTCAAGCTGGATAGTTTTTATGAATTAGGTGTTGATAGACCAAATTTAACTCAGATTTACTGAGACCCAAATTTCTAATTTCAGAAGTCTTTCATATCCATCACAGCAAAACACTGGGACCTTAGCTTGTCTTCTACCAGTAACCGTGGCCTTGACTCCAGTAGCCATCATGGTGACTTGCCATTCCAGAAGGAAAGTTGCGTTGAGTTCCAAAATTATATTAACCGTGACCATGCTACCTCTAAATTTTATGCTACTAGTGCCACAGACTTTTTCGGTTCTGCGCTTGGTCTAAGCAATACATATGAGTTTTCTGAAGTGTCTCTAGATGTAGACAATGCAAGAGAAGTGCGGTATTGGAAGCTGTCGCCTGATAACCCGAATTTTCCTTTGATGGAGGGCGAGAACTTATTTGTAAATGTGGAACATCCCCAGTTTCCTTCTGACCCTTGTCACGTCAATGAGTATGACAGGGCAGGGGATACATATTGTTCACAAGGCGATCCAACTCCTGCATGCTCC
The DNA here is from genome assembly GCA_038442645.1 of Agave tequilana. NCBI lineage: Eukaryota > Viridiplantae > Streptophyta > Magnoliopsida > Asparagales > Asparagaceae > Agave > Agave tequilana. The sequence goes on from JAVJIF010026250.1 coordinate 69,849, forward strand.
GAACTCGAATCAGACACATCCCAGAGGAGAACAAGTGTATTTTCTCGTCTGGAGGTTCCAAAAGGCTTTGGACTAAGAGACAATGTTTGTGATGCAGAAATACATTCTTCAGGCAACAATCTTAAGCTCTTGTCTCAGAGGAGAAACCATTGGAACAAGATGGCTAGAGAATAAAAGAGATTGTTGGCTTGCAGTAATTGCAATGATGGTAAAAGATTGGATAATGTAGATCAGAGGGAACTGATCGGCACAGATTCCATTGTTGAACTGGCAAGTGACAGTGAGACATTTGATGAAGAGATCACAGAAGCTCCATTTTTAAATTTTAAGCGCCGGAGTGAGGCCCAGAAAATGGATGATGAAGCTAAGGGAAGTGGTCCTGCTGAAGGCAGTGGCAAGGGAAAGGGCAATAGGAGAAAGCTGATCAGGCCATCCTTCACTGAAGATGATCCTTTTTCAGAAACAAATGGGATTTCTCGAATATTTCAAAGCTTTTCATAGTAAATTGTTGCAATCAATTCGTCTGTTACAAATGCAGAAAACTATGGAAGTGAAGGCAGTTCAGCTTCCAAGGTTAATTTTGGTAATGGAAGGCTACATTGATGGTTCAGGGGATTCTGGAAAGGAAGGTGTAACAACCAAATTTTTATTTTACCAAATTTCTCCTCATCTTAATTATTAAGAATTTTTATTTGTTAAAGGCATTATCTAAAGTAGTTACCCTCCATATTTCAATAGCAACAATTTGAGCTTAATTAGGTGACCCACTCCCTTTTTAAAAGTTTTTATTAACTATTGGATTGTGGTGACTAAGAATATTTGGCATGAAGGCTGATGTACATGTGTTATTGGGCCAATTAGTGACTTAGTAAGGGTAAGAGACATGGCTTGATTTGCAACCTAATCCTTCATTTTCCTTAACCAACCAAGTTTACCCTAAGTATTTAATTAGGGGTAGGTGTGCATGCTTGGGGGGAGATCAAAGGTTAGGATCTCATTGAGGTTTGTGAGTCCAAATGGCAACATGAGAAGAGCTTGTCCAAGTGGCAACATGAGAAGAGCTCCCCCACCTAGTAACCTGCACAGAAGTAAGTTGACTACCAAAACTGTCCTCATCTTCATCCTCCCCAAAATCTGAAAACTTCTCCTCTCCAAAGTTGAGGACTTGAAGCCCTAACCCACCCTTTCATCTTCTCACAAAAATTCTGAGAAAATTTGGACACCCTCTCTAGACCCAAATCCTAACTCCTCTAAACCCTAAATCAGAGCTACACGAGAGGGGAGGAGGAAACCCATGCGCGCAGCTAGCACAGCCGCAGCAGCACGCGCCGTGCTGCTGGCTGGCCGCAGAACCGCGGCGGGGAGGGGGAAATCGCCACAGACCTGGAAGGGGAAGGCCGGAGCTAAGAGGGGGGAACTTCTTGGTGAGTTGGAGGAGGAACTAGCACTTCCAAACAAGGATTTCTTGAGGCCTAACTCACTGTTTTTAGATCTAAAAACCAAAGTGAGTAAACCTAAACTATTAGGGTTATATTTTTTTTATCAAGATTAGAAAATTAGAAATTTTTAATTATGTATAGGTGACCCACAAGTGTGTTATTTGCTGTTTTTGTGATTACCCTCAAACTAAATGAAATTTAATGGGTATTACCTAGTTGTTGTGCTTCTATATTATGTTGTGATGAGATGCATGTGCGATATACATGTTCTAGCTTACTAATCATGCTTAAATGAGATGATTTAGCATATAAACTCGCTGTTTTGATGATTATCTTTAGGTTAAATGAAATCTAATGGGTATTGCATAGTTGTTGTGTCTCTATATTATATTGATATGAAATGCATGTGTAGAATACATGTTATAGCATACTAATTATGCCTAAGTGAGCCAATTTAGCAATTTAATTCGCTGTTTTTCTTGACCAACATCATGATAGCCAATTTGATATGTATATGGCATAACCTTGACTCTTCATAAATAGAAATGGTATGATGCATATGTGAGGTCCTATGATTCGCACCAATATCACTTCATAAATGCCGATCGATTAACTTGAATCTTACTTTATGTTACTAAAGTGCAAGGGGGAAGACCCCTCCTTATAATATAGTATTGTGTTAAGTATTAGCAAGTATATGGGGATAATGCATATATTCAGGCGGGGTTGAATGTGGCGTGCTATGACGTTACTATGATATTGGGAAACCCCCAAGTACATGTTTTCTTTCTTATTGTTGCGCATCATTTTCGGGCATGACGTGTAAGTTAGTTTTAAATTGCTTGTTATGAATATTATAACTTAACCTTGCATGATGCATTTTGTGCATAAAAGGAGGAAGGGGCCGGGCGGGAGCCGGTAGGAGGGGGGAAGACGGGGATTTGACATATAATTATGGATATATATAAAAGGAGGAAGGGCCGAGCGGGAGCCGGTAGGAGGGGGGAAGACGGGGAAATTTATATGTTATATATATACGAATTATAAAAGGAGGAAGGGGTCGGGCGGGAGCCGGTAGGAGGTGAAAGACGGGGGAGTTACATTTAAATTGAATGGCATGTAAAAGTGAACTGTCAAGTTTTATTCTATATTGGTAATACTTGTGTTAACTTAGAATGTCACATTAGGTATATAACGAGCCTAGTTGATGTGGAAGGACTAATCCACGAAAATTTACACACATATTCACACAAGTATTTCACTTGTGTCATGATATAGCGGAATGAAACTCTTGATAGTGAAGACATGTAGACCACAAATGTATGGATCCTAGAACAAGTAAGTTAGGTTGGAAAAGTTTATTGTCTCATGGACTTCATTGTAAATTTCCCCCTTCTAAAATGCTTGTCTTATGAAATTACTGTATCAACACCCTATGGCATGGTTTACTCATTGAGCTGTCGAGCTTATTTTATTTTCTTTCCATCTTTTCAGGTTTGGATAAGGGTAAGGGACCACTCTAACTGGAAGAGTTAAGTTATGGAATGTGTGGCATGTTGTTGTATCTTTTTGATTGACTCTTGTTATATTTAATATGTATGTATGGACTCTACTTAAGTCTTTTTTTCTTTTGTGGAAAACATGTTGGGATGTACTCGGTGTATATTTGTCTTTATGGTATTTGAAACTAGGGGCTTTTAAGTGTTGTAATATTTTGGATTGTGGACTCCGTTGTTATGTAATGTTCATGAACTGAGGAAGATGGCCATGTGTGGGAATTTTGTGTTGGAAAGTTAACTCTTTGGTGTTATGATGAGAAGATATATGTTTGCGATGGAGGATGCAAGTTATGACACATGTATATAGTTAAGGTTTGTTGAATTGTGCCATGATAAGTAGGCCGTGTGGGCCGAAATCTTTGATGGGATTAAGTAGGCCTTGGAGCCGAAATTGTTAATTATTGTATGTGGGAACTAACGAAATAATAAGGATGATGCTGCCAAAATTTTCTTACTATAAGAGTATTGGAGATAATTGGTGTTTAGGCCTAATCTTGTTTAATAGAGGCTGGGACCGTTACAGTGGTATCAGAGCTTGGTTTAGGCAAGGTTAGCCTGGATAGATGTAGTATGCGGGACTGCTTATGTAATCATGTGAAATTTATATGTGTGCTTGGGTAAGTTAGATATGGGGTATTAGGATCTTAGGGTATTTGACCCTGAAATGTAGGATATTTAATTGTTCTCTACATTTGAATATGGGTACCCGCATACCTTAGTTCAAATGGATCTTGCAAGGGGTGCGGGCCCTTCTCTAAGATATTCCAGTGTTATGGGACACCGGAAAGGAGAGAGCAATCAAAATATCACATAAGTCAGGGTTAAACCTATTGGAAGGACAGTTGTGCCCAATGGGAATTTATGAAAGATCGGCATGGTTAAATAAGTGATGATTTTCTATCATGTCTTGTTATATATTCATGCAAATTATTATTTTGGGGAGAATTGGAAGACACATCGTCTAATATAAACCTCTTACTTCTACAGATGGGAGATTCTGAGATGACTGGATCGTCATCCGACGGTCTGGGGTCGGAAAGTTTGAGTTGGATTGCGGACCATATGGATTGGGATTTTGAATCCGATGAGACCGATCCAGCTATCATTCTGAAAGGTCCCCCAGACAGTAAAGATACAGGGGTTCACATGGGACAAGATGATAAAAATGAAATCAGTGAGGCGGAGAGTGCCATAAGGAATGCACCAACAACTATGGACCTAGGAGTCTTGCCTAACAATGAGATGAATCCTGAAGGAAGGATTTTCTTTGGAGGTATTTGGTGGAACTCCAGCTGGGTAGAAGACATGGATCTTTACGATGATCATGAGAATTGGAGATGTGATTATGACGCTGTCTGGAGGAAGAAGAAGAGGATCCTGAAGAAGTGGATCCAGAAGAAGAAGATCCTGAGGAGTTAAATCAAGAAGAAGAAGACCCCGAAGAAGAAGACCCGAAGAAGAAGAAGACATTGAGGAAGATGAATCTATAGGGGACGACAGGGAAGAAAGCTCTCGGGTTCTAACATAACCCCCTTGATAGAGGTCTAGGTGGGGGCATATTTTTGTTTTTGGAGAAAATGAATGTTGACTCATATAAGTGGATATTTTTTTTTGGGTGAAGATAGTGGTTGTCAATAGCTATATGTGTGAACAATGTATCTCTTTATGACTGCATTTGTATGTTTTGAAAGAATGTAGTTATGCTAATGTAAATGTTGCCATGAAAACATTTTGTGCATAAATGAAATCAGTATTTTGTTTTTGGAGCTATTCTTCTTGTTATTATTTAGTTGCCATTGATTAAGTTTGACTATTCTTTTAGGTATTAGATGGACTTATTTTTTCCGCCACCCGATGCCAACTCGGAGGGCGACGCCCCATTGCACAGCGCAATCGGGAGCGTCCATTCCCGACAAATCAAGAATTCCTAAGTGAGCAATTTAATGCCAATCAGAGAATTTCAGACGGAATATCGGATTGGCTGTTGCAGCTGGCAAACGTTAATAACCCTCGTAGAGCCCTTGAACAATTTCAAAAGTTAAACCCACCAGCTTTTAAAGGGGAGGTTGATCCTATTCAAGCTGAAGAATGGCTCCGTCAGATCGAGAAGATACTTGATGTAATGGAATGCACTGAAAACCAGCGGGTATCTTTCGCCTCCTTCATGTTCCAAGGAGAGGCTGAGCGTTGGTGGGAGATGGTAAAAGGAGGGGCTAAGACTTTGGGGAGGGAGATCTCTTGGAACTTTTTAGTTAAAAAGTTCAATGAAAAATACATACCTGGAGTGGTGAAGGACCGACTTGCAATGGAATTTCAAGACCTAAAACAGGATCAATGGACGGTGAACCAGTATGAATCTAAATTTACTCAACTGTCAAGGTATGCTGAGAAACTGGTGTCCGATGAGGAGGATAGGACAAAAAGATTTGTTAGGGGCTTGAGGCCAGAAATCAGGAGTAAGCTGATCCCTTTCCAACTACAAGTTTATAGTCAAGCTGTGGAGAAGGCAATGGAAATTGAAAGGGACATGCAGGAGAGTCAGGAGATAAGGACCAGGGAACTGCCCTACATGAAGCGCCCCGGTATAATAATGCCCGAGCTTTGGAACTCAGTCCATGAGGCCCGACAGAGGTACCGGATCTTCCTTCATGCCCGCCCAGGGAAACAAGATGAACTCATGGCCCAAGAATAGAGGATTGCCCCATTCGGCATTACCAATGTCCTCCCAACGCTCCAACTTTGCGGGAAACCAGTGGTGTCCAAGGTGTAACCGAAGTCACACAGGCAGTTGCGCCGCCGGTAAACAATGCTTTGTCTGTGGCAGAATGGGTCACATGAGGAGGGACTGCCCAAACTTGCATGGGTATCCAGGAGCTAGCAGGGGAACGGGAAGACCAACCATGGGCATCGCCCCAACAGCAGGAGGACAAGCTACCACATTTCGGCAACCTTTCAACAGAACTCGCTCGGCCATGACTCAAGCATCGGTACAGCAACCCAGAGTTCAAGAGAGGATGAATGCAATCACTCCGCAGGAGGCTCGAGCATCCAATGCCGTGGTGGAAGGTACCGTCTGTGTATCCGAAAATATTGCTCGAGTATTATTTGATCCCGGTGCTACCCACTCTTTTATTTCTTCATCATTTGCTACAATTATTAACAAGGAATCCGAACCTTTGAACTATCAACTAGTGGTGTCAATCCCTGTAGGCGCAAGAGTGACCACTAGCGAGTATTATAAGGGATGTGAAATCATCATAGGCGAAATGAAGACACTAGCAGACCTGATTAAATTAGGAGAGATGGAATTTGACATCATCCTAGGAATGGATTGGTTGTCAACATATCGGGCTCATGTAGACTGTCATCAGAAGGGAACTCCAGAAAGAGTTTATGAAGGGGTGAAGAATAAAATTTGCACTCCAGTCATTTCTGCCCTAAAGGCCACTAAGTTATTGAGGCAAGGGTGTCAAGGATTTTTGGCAACCCTTATTGGTGAGGAAGACATGAAGATTAAGATTGAAAACATAGAGGTTGCAAGAGACTATCCTGATGTTTTTCCGGAGGATCTACCCGGCTTACCCCCAGATAGGGAAGTAGAATTTTCTATTAATCTTCTACCTGGGACAAGTCCCATATCCAAGGCACCTTATAGGATGGCACCCGCAGAAATGAATGAATTGAAGGACCAGTTGCAAGAACTGCTAAGCCTCGGGTTTATTCGGCCGAGTGCATCACCTTGGGGTGCTCCTGTATTATTTGTTAAGAAGAAGGATGGGAGCATGAGACTGTGTATAGATTATCGAGAGCTGAACAAGGTCACTATCAAGAATCGATATCCACTGCCGAGGATTGACGACCTCTTTGATCAACTTCAGGGTGCCAGCATATTTTCCAAGATAGATCTAAGGTCAGGATACCATCAATTAAAGATCAAGCCGGAAGATGTTTCTAAGACGGCCTTTCGGACCAGATATGACCATTATGAGTTTTTAGTAATGCCATTTGGCTTGACCAATGCTCCAGCAGCATTTATGGACTTGATGAACAGAATTTTCCAGCCATACCTAGATCAATTCGTGGTGGTGTTTATTGATGACATACTAATCTATTCAAAGAGCAAAGAAGATCATGAAAGACACTTAAGGACAGTATTACAATTATTGAGAGAGAAGCAACTTTATGCAAAGCTTAAGAAGTGTGAGTTCTGGTTAAATAAAGTTGGATTTTGGGTCACATCATAAATGACGAAGGAATATCAATGGACCCCGAAAGATCGAGGCGATAAAGGGGTGGCCTCGACCTACCAATGTCACGGAGGTGCGAAGCTTCCTAGGATTGGCTGGGTATTACCGGAGATTTGTAGAAGGATTCTCCAAAATAGCTGCACCTTATCCCAGTTAACCAAGAAAGGTCTCAAATTCTATTGGGAGATGATCAGGAGAAAAGCTTTCAAGAACTAAAGGATAAGCTAACATCGGCTCCAATTTGGCCATGCCCATTGGAAACGAAGGTTATGTTGTATTCAGTGATGCGTCGAAGTCAGGCCTGGGGTGTGTATTGATGCAGCATGGGAGAGTAATTGCATATGCTTCTAGACAACTAAGGAACCATGAGAAAAACTACCAAACCATGACCTTGAGCTAGCTGCAGTCATTTTTGCCTTAAAAATTTGACGGCACTACCTTTATGGAGTATCATGTGATATATATACAGATCATAAAAGCTTAAAATATATTTTCACCCAAAAGGAATTGAAAATGCGCCAAAGAAGATGGTTGGAATTGATGAAGGATTATGACTTGGACATTCATTATCACCCTGGGAAGGCCAATGTGGTGGCTGACGCTTTGAGTCGGAAGTCTGGAGGATCCTTAGCGGTATTGTTAACCCAGCAATCGGACTTGTTAAGGAGATGGAAAGAATGCAACTTGAAATTCAAATAAGAGGGCCCCGGTATGGAATGAAAACCAGATAAATCAAGTTAGCGTTAGTTTCGACCTCTATGAAGAAATCAAGGAAGCACAAAAGAAAGATGACCAAACAGCTAAAAATTTGAAAAAGTGCAAAGAGGTGAAACTCAAGATTTTACCATTTCTAGGGATCTGCTAAGAAAGGAAGCCGAATATTTGTACCTCCAGATTTAAGCTCAAGGAGCGAATTTTAACTGAAGCCCATTGCACCCCTTACACCGCACATCCTGGAACAACCAAGATGTATCAGGATCTACGGGCAAACTTTTGGTGGGAAGGAATGAAAAAGGACATAGCTAATTTTGTGCAGAGATGTTTGATATGCCAACAAGTTAAGGCTGAGCACAAGAAGTGTCCGGGACTCCTCACGCCCTTACAAATCCCTGAATGGAAGTGGAGCAACATTACTATGGATTTTGTGACAGGGCTCCCTAGATCCCCTCAAGGATATGATGTCATATGGGTGATAGTCGACCGACTTACAAAGTCCGCTCATTTCCTACCCATCCGAATAAACTATTTGATGGATAGATTAGCCCAGATCTACCTCCGAGTGATGATAATCAGATTCATGGAGTTCCTGAAACAATTGTGTCAGATCGTGACCCTCGGTTTCAGTCAAGGCTATGGATCAGTCTATCCCAAGCTCTGGGCACCAAACTACACCCAAGTACGGCTGCGCACCCGCAAACCGACGGGCAGTCAGAGAGAACCATTCAAATATTGGAAGATATGCTGAGAGCATGCGTGTTGGACTTCGGGGGCAATTGGGAGAGATACCTATCATTAGTGGAGTTTGCATATAACAATAGTTATCAATTCACTATTGGGATGCCGCCATTTGAAGCTTTGTATGGTAGATAGTGTAGATCTCCAATCTGTTGGGAGGAGATGGGTGACCGAACGCTGTTTGGATCTGATATAGTTCAAGAAACAACGGAGAAAATCCGGATAATAAGGAAGAGAATGAAAGCGGCCCAGAGTAGATAGAAGACATACGCGGATCGACGCCGGAGGCCCTTGGAGTTTGCAGAAGGCGACAAAGTTTTCTTGAAGATATCACCAATAAAAGGAATGGTACGAGGTGGCAAACGGAATAAGTTAGACCCCCGTTATATTGGACCCTTTGAAATACTGGAAAGAATTGGACCTCTGGCTTATCGGTTAGCCTTACCACCAGAGATTGAGAAAATACATGACATATTTCATGTGTCCCAATTGAGAAAGTATGTACCAGATCCGAACCATGTTCTTAAATACTCACACTGCAACTCCAAGAAGATTTATCGTATACTGTGGAGCCAGTTCAAATCCTAGACCGTAAGGAGAAGCAACTGCGAAACAAGGCAATCCCTTTAGTAAAGGTTTATGGAGAAGTAAAGAGATTGAAGAAACTACCTGGGAACCAGAGGGGAGATGAAGCAAATTTATCCACAACTTTTCCAAGGTACGTCAGGCTTCGGGACGAAGCTCTCTTTTAGGAGTGGAGAAATGTAACAACCAAATTTTATTTTACCAAATTTCTCCTCATCTTAATTATTAAGAATTTTTATTTGTTAAAGGCATTATCTAAAGTAGTTACCCTCCATATTTCAATAGCAACAATTTGAGCTTAATTAGGTGACCCACTCCCCTTTTAAAAGTTTTTATTAACTATTGGATTGTGGTGACTAAGAATATTTGGCATGAAGGCTGATGTACATGTGTTATTGGGCCAATTAGTGACTTAGCAAGGGTAAGAGACATGGCTTGATTTGCAACCTAATCCTTCATTTTCCCTTAACCAACCAAGTTTTACCCTAAGTATTTAATTAGGGGTAGGTGTGCATGCTTGGGGGAGATCAAAGGCTAGGATCTCATTGAGGTTTGTGAGTCCAAGTGGCAACATGAGAAGAGCTTGTCCAAGTGGCAACATGAGAAGAGCTCCCCCACCTAGTAACTTGCACACAAGTAAGTTGACTACCAAAACTGCCCTCATCTTCATCCTCCCCCAAATCTGAAAACTTCTCCTCTCCAAAGTTGAGGACTTGAAGCCCTAACCCACCTTTCATCTTCTCTCAAAAATTCTGAGAAAATTTGGACACCCCTCTCTAGACCCAAATCCTAACTCCTCTAAACCCTAGATCAGAGCTACACGAGAGGGGAGGAGGAAACCCGTGCGCGCAGCTAGCACAGCCGCAGCAGCACGCGCCGTGCTGCTGGCTGGCCGCAGAAACGGGGGGAGGGGGAAATCGCGACAGACCTGGAAGGGGAAGGCCGGAGCTAGGAGGGGGGAACTTCTTGGTGAGTTGGAGGAGGAACTAGCACTTCCAAATAAGGATTTCTTGAGGCCTAACTCACTGTTTTTAGATCTAAAAACCAAAGTGAGTAAACCTAAAATAGGGTTATATTTTTTTTATCAAGATTAGAAAATTAGAAATTTTTAATTATGTATAGGTGACCCACAAGTGTGTTATTTGCTGTTTTTGTGATTACCCTCAAACTAAATGAAATTTAATGGGTATTACCTAGTTGTTGTGCTTCTATATTATGTTGTGATGAGATGCATGTGCGATATACATGTTCTAGCTTACTAATCATGCTTAAATGAGATGATTTAGCATATAAACTCGCTGTTTTGATGATTATCTTTAGGTTAAATGAAATCTAATGGGTATTGCATAGTTGTTGTGTCTCTATATTATAGTGATATGAAATGCATGTGTGTAGAATACATGTTATAGCATACTAATTATGCCTAAGTGAGCCAATTTAGCAATTTAATTCGCTGTTTTTCTTGACCAACATCATGATAGCCAATTTGATATGTATATGGCATAACCTTGACTCTTCATAAATAGAAATGGTATGATGCATATGTGAGGTCTATGATTCGTACCAATATCACTTCATAAATGCCGATCGATTAACTTGAATCTTACTTTATGTTACTAAAGTGCAAGGGGGAAGACCCCTCCTTGTAATATAGTATTGTGTTAAGTATTAGCAAGTATATGGGGATAATACATATATTCAGGCGGGGTTGAATGTGGCGTGCTATGACGTTACTATGATATTGGGAAACCCCCAAGTACATGTTTTCTTTCTTATTGTTGCGCATCATTTTCGGGCATGACGTGTAAGTTAGTTTTAATTGCTTGTTATGAATATTATAACTTAACCTTGCATGATGCATTTTGTGCATAAAAGGAGGAAGGGGCCGGGCGGGAGCCGGTAGGAGGGGGGAAGACGGGGATTTGACATATAATTATGGATATATATAAAAGGAGGAAGGGGCCGAGCGGGAGCCGGTAGGAGGGGGGAAGACGGGAAAATTTATATTTTATATATATACGAATTATAAAAGGAGGAAGGGGTCGGGCGGGAGCCGGTAGGAGGTGAAAGACGGGGGAGTTACATTTAAATTGAATGGCATGTAAAAGTGAACTGTCAAGTTTTATTCTATATTGGTAATACTTGTGTTAACCTAGAATGTCACATTAGGTATATAACGAGCCGAGTTGATGTGGAAGGACTAATCCACGAAAATTTACACACATATTCATGCAAGTATTTCACTTGTGTCATGATATAGCGGAATGAAACTCTTGATAGTGAAGACATGTAGACCACAAATGTATGGAGCGTAGAACAAGTAAGTTAGGTTGAAAAAGTTTATTGTCTCATGGACTTCATTGTAAATTTCCCCCTTCTAAAATGCTTGTCTTATGAAATTACTGTATCAACACCCTATGGCATGGTTTACTCATTGAGCTGTCGAGCTCATTTTATTTTCTTTCCATCTTTTCAGGTTTGGATAAGGGTAAGGGACCACTCTAACTGGAAGAGTTAAGTTATGGAATGTGTGGCATGTTGTTGTATCTTTTTGATTGACTCTTGTTATATTTAATATGTATGTATGGACTCTACTTAAGTCTTTTTTTTTTTTTGGTGGAAAACATGTTGGGATGTACTCGGTGTATATTTCTTTATGGTATTTGAAACTAGGGGCTTTTAAGTGTTGTAATATTTTGGATTGTGGACTCCGTTGTTATGTAATGTTCATGAACCGAGGAAGATGGCCATGTGTGGGAATTTTGTGTTGGAAAGTTAACTCTTGTGGTGTTATGATGAGAAGATATATGTTTGCGATGGAGGATGCAAGTTATGACACATGTATATAGTTAAGGTTTGTTGAATTGTGCCATGATAAGTAGGCCGTATGGGCCGAAATCTTTGATGGGATTAAGTAGGCCTTGGAGCCGAAATTGTTAGTTATTGTATGTGGGAACTAACGAAATAATAAGGATGATGCTGCCAAAATTTTCTTACTATAAGAGTATTGGAGATAATTGGTGTTTTAGGCCTAATCTTGTTTAATAGAGGCTGGGACCGTTACAGAAGGTGCTGAAACTGGAGTGTTGAACTTCGTATTGGTAGAAAAACCATGGCTGATGCAAATGGTGAATCTTTTTCAGTAGAGTCAAAGTGTTCGCAGCGATCAGAAAAGAAATCCATGTGTTTGAGATGAAGTTGGTGAGCCTGATGATATTGGTGATAAGAACAAGTCCTCTGGTAGAAATCCCAGACTTGATCTTGTTAAGGGCCTTAAGGTTTATCTCAGATACAAAGGAAATAATCCATCTGTCGTCTGTGAAGCGAATACAATGTTCTCTGACTCCAGAAGTTAGAAACTTATCTTGAATCTGATGCTAACTTTCCAAATTCCTGATTCTGCCACAATGGAGCAAGACCATTCATCAAAATTTGATCTTAATCTTCCAGTAACTAACTCATGTGATGTCAGTGAAAAGACTGAGATGATGTCTGGTGGAAATGCTGGGAAGATTCCTTATCAATAGTTATTAGCTATGCGGGCATATCAATAGCGAATTCTGATGTTGGAGCTATATTACCAGCCGATCACAAATGTCTAAGCAATAAATCTGATGAGGGTACTGGTGAGCGAAATAGTTTTTCTTTTGTGCAATTCTGGCAGTGCTCAGATGACTGAAGAAATGGACAAAACATTTGCCTCAACAGCTTAGCTTAAGAATGAAGGCGATAACTCTGATTTGCTTGCTTAGTGGGAAGGGACCTCTACTGGGAACATACAACAGAATCTCTCTCAGGTCTGCTGGTGCTAATTTTGCTCACCTGTCGATTGTGAAATCAGAAGCCAAGGGAGGAGTGAATGCTGGCCAGATGTTTAATTGCTGATGTTGATTGTCATCCGGTGAGGCTTGTGAAAAGAATGGGATGTCTTGTGTTGCAAATGCTGAAATATTTTTGGCGACTCTTTCACTTTGATGGTAACCTTTTCAGTTATCAGATTAACCTTTCCGTTATCAGATTGGAAGCATAGAGTATTAAGAATGCAGCAACGATATATCCTAGCAGTTGACATCAAATGGCAAGTTTATAGTTCGAAGAAGGTCAAAAAAGAAGAGAAGAAACAAAGTAATCTTTCTGATGGAATTTTTTTGGAAAAAGTGAGAGGTGTCAACTGTGAATCCTGAAGCAGAAATGGTTATGGAATCCAATTTTTTGTTCGGAAAGCTAAGGAGGAGGTAATGGTGAATGATGCATTTTCTATTGGTTAACGACGAGGATTCTGAATCTTGTTGAGTTAATGACCTCAATTGATAGTCGTCGCGCTTCATCAGCAGCTGGTAGTTTTAGTGGTAAGGTTCTACCTAAGCTTAGAGCATATTTGTTCATGCCACCATGAATGTCTCCTTTTGTTTTCATTTTCCATTTTGTTTCTTTTTCTTGTACGTTTTGTACATCCACTATCACTCAAGGATGGAGTTGTGAAGTTGAAACCTAGTCTTTTCTTAATCACACTTTTTATTCTTTTTGGACTCGTAGCTACTGTAGTTTCTCTCTCTATGTTATGAAATACTGCTGTTTCTATTCTCTAGTGTGATTGTCGCGCATACAATGTGAAAGTCCTTGTGAAGATATAGCCATTGATGTTTTCTCTAGAAACATAACATTTGCAGGCCAGAATACTTGCTCCCCACGAGTCCTGTAGGGAGACTAAAACTATATGTATTGTGATTTGGTTCATCTTCAAGTCTTGTTAGGGCTTATTTTTTCTTCATTTGTGTTTTTCTCTATTTGGTTACATGCATCAGGTTGCTAAAAACTTTGTGCGATTCAACTGTGATTGTTGTCCTTTGTCAATTCTGTATGTCTCTTTGCTATCTCTCCATTGCTATATTTATTTGCTTCTTTCTTGTTATGTCTTTGTGTCAACTTTCTTGGATTGACAAGTTGAATGCGTTTTAGATGAGAAGTTCACGCTATATGAGCTTTCCAGTTCACTGTGCACGCACAATTGGATCCAAGAATAAAAGAAAATCAAGTATGTTTTTATCAGATGTTTTGTGTCGGGTTTTGAATCTGGGGTTCTTTACACTCAGGGGCTGTTTGTTGTTTGGACGTAAAAGTCGTAAAGGTTTTAACTTGTAAATGACTTACAATTCAATTACAACTACGGCGTTAGTTTGAATCGTAATCATAAAAGACTTACACACTTGCAACCCAATCACTACTCACTTGCAACCCAATTATCACTCGCTTATAACTCACTAACAGTTAATTTTGTGGTGATGCAAATTTGTATTATTCTTTTATGTTAATATTATTTTTTAATATTTATTTGTAATATTAAAAAATTTTAAATCACCAAGTAGTTAATTTATGGTCAATTTTTTCACTTACGACTTACACATTACGACAATCAAATACTGTAAAACAGAATACACTTCTCAGTTACAACTTTATATTACCAATCAACTCATTTAAACTGTAAATGAATTTATCAATTACGAATTACGGTTAATTACGGCAACCAAAAAAGACCCAGGTTTTTTTTCTTTACCGGTGAGTCAACGAGTTAGATATATCATTGTGCTCTGTATATCAAACTTGTTAGGCCCTAGATAAAAATGGATATTTATGCGCTAATTTCAAATTTTAAAAGTATTTTTTAATATCTAAATTATTTTATAAAAATTTTGATCAAGTCAGGGAAAAAAAAAAAAAATTTCAAGTCAACGGGATCTTCTCCTTCACGAAAAAAATACTGTCATCAATCCCACGTGAGCACCCACAGACGCGTCCTTTTCGGGACAAAATGTTTAATCAAAGCCCCAAAGACAAGGGGTCTGTGGGGCCCATTGGGCTGAAGCCAGAGTGTGATGCGTCATCGGCCCATTGCGCCGGCCCCAAGGGCCCGCTTCGTTGGACTCGTTGCTGTCGCCTTACCGGGCCGCGATCCGGTGGTCTCGCGCCGGGGTCTCACTGCGCGCTCTGCCGTACGATCACCATCGTACGGCTGAGATCCACCATCCCTTTCTTCGGTGCAGTATCAATAACGGCAAGCGTGCGAGCCTCATCTCCAATCATTGGAAGTTAGGATCCAATCAACTCTTCATATAAATTATCGTAATGTCGGTATCAAGAAATATTTACAGGTACAAGACATGCCTCGTGGCAAAGAGAAGAGTTAGGAAGCAAAGAGAGGGAACATACAAAAAAAAGAGAGAACATACTCAGTGGTGAACAAGAGGTTGGGTTTATAAGAGGAGGTTCCAAGTTATGAATCATGTTATGATTTTGATTTGAAGGGGAAAAAAATTGAAAAAAAAATTAACATGAGTTAGAAGATGAAAACTAGTTTTCAATTTTTTTTTTTTTTTTAACTCTAGTCTACTTATTTTTAACCCCCACAGTGTAGGTGAACCTCATGTCACCTCCCTCATGAGAGCGATTAGCTCACTCGCGTGAAGGACAAGGATGATCTAATCGCGTGAAGGACAAGGATGATCTTTTGCGCGCTGTGGGTTGTCTATCACAACTGATGATTCGATAAGTATAAAAACATGTTTTGTGGTGATAACTCACAAAACGTGTTTTATTTTTCTCTCTTCCCATCAGGTCGTTCATCAGCTGTAATAGACGACTGACGTCGTCTGAAGGATCAGATGGTCCTTCGCTTGAAGGAGCTAACCCGCTCCCTAGTTTTATCTCTTGAAAACAGTAATAGTAAAATAAAGACGTCTAAGAAAAAGAAATACACAAAAAAAAGACGTTAAATTATGAATTACAATAATATTTTACATTCTCAATGCAAATATTTTGTTGACAAATATAGAAATTTTATGTCCTTCGTTTTGAAGTGGACGTGATCTTAAAGAAGGCTAATTCCTGACTCCAAATTAGGGTTTTCTTGTGTCTCAATTGTCAACTCCCAACATCCAATTTGCTAATTGTGGATAGTCTAATGGCATCTTTGTACTATTTTGAACACCCCATGTTATTAGTTATACTATTTATTAACTAATTTGCATGTTGAACTTCAAAATTGGAATTCAAGGGTTATTCCATGCCCTCAGGGGTTATCTGACCATTGCAAGTAGGCCCCAATAGCACCCAATCATCAAACAAAAATGCTATTCGGCTCCCCTTCTTGGCTCCCGCATGGGCTCCCAACCTGATGTGGCTGCCACGTCAGGCCTCAAGGCAAGCCAAATAAGTGGCTCAGATTAGTCGTTTGGAAGGGTGAGACCCGAGGTACCTTTATTTTGGGCTCAGATCGAAAATCCCATCATTCTCTCTCTCGCATGTTCCCTAGCTCTCTCCCCCCAAATTTCCTCTCCCCCCCAAATTCGCCCCATCTCATGCTCTCGTCGGCGACGACCCTTAACCTCCTAATCTAAACCCCCCCAGTCTCAGCCTCTCCCCCCCAATTGCTGTCGTCGATCCTCTACAGGTAACCGTGTCACCCGATCCTTCGTCGATCTC